>JAQMYI010000039.1:35708597-35719354 GCA_030014275.1 Clariallabes melas
CCCCAGACACAACGTCACGCCTGCCAGCCAATTGGGGCTGGCGTAATGTAATAGGGCTTCTGAGGAATACGCGGAAGAGGCGTATCCCATAGTGAGACACCGAAACGTATGCTTGAAAGAGAACCCTCAGCGCTTCATCCGCGCTCACCGGACACTACGAACGGCAGAAAAACGCTCGATTTTAACGCCCGTGTGAACAAGGCTTTAGAGGTCACATGATGTTTGGGTTTTTATTCATCATAAAAGTGACTCTGACTGATACAAACACTGACACTGGAGACTCCTTCCACAGAAACACTACTACAAGGTTTTTACAATCTTTATGTAGTGTGTGTGGTATGTGTACCTGTGAGTGAGACGTTCCTATAAGGATATTAATATGGACCTGCACTACTGTCAGAGCTGTTGTTATAGAGAATTCATCAACACCTTCTGACCAATCAGAGCGCAGGACTCAGCATCGCTGTGGTGTAAACACTGATATAAACAGACAGACAGACCCATGCTTCAGACAGTGTTTAATGTTTTATGTTTGGAAGAAAGGCCTGGTTATCATACAGTGTATGTGCAAGTCAGTAGTGATTATAAGGTGCTTTTATGAAACGGAAAAAAAAAAAGAAAAATTAACATACTGCTCTTTAAATGAAAGCAATTTCAGGCTAAATAATATGGCTGTTATTAACTACAACATTTCAAACATGCTATACTGCTTAGTGTAAATATACGTCGAACACTTATTAAATCAAATCATCACGACGAGGACAATAAGGCAAAAGAAAGAGTTAAAGGAGACTGGAGCAGATACAGTATAGGGCTAGTGAGCATCGCATCGCTAAACAATAAGTTAGACAAAATGGTTTTAACAGTACAGCAGAAATGAAGGAAATTATAGAAATCCTAATTTAGTGATTCCCAAAATACAGGAGAGCAGTGCACAAAGAAACATCATATATTAAAATCAAACATAATTAAGGAAGGTCCAGTCAATAGACCCTGATTCAATTTGTTCTGGGCAGAAAGTCAGAACTGTACACCACAAATTATTTACATCATCATAAATTCTCTTAATGTCAGAAAGACCAACACCATCCATATGTGGAAAAACAAAACTTTTCTATTGTTTTACATATACAGAATTCTCACAAGTCCACACTCTCTCACTGTAGATGTTCCTCACCCCTTTACTGGGGCCTTTTCTTTTCAACCTCCAACATTTTTCTCTTAAATTTTTCTTCCCCCATTAATTCCATCCACATTCGCCATCTTTATTCTTCCTCTTCCTCGTTCTTCACTTACTTTCTTTCCTTCCTTCACTTTCAGTGACCTTTGTCTCTTAGAGAGCCATGTCGATTAACAGCTCCCCCTTGTGGACGTTTCTGTTCATGTCACCGTGGATTAAATACAGTGTACGAATTTCCAGAGTAACAGTGTCCCAGTCGTTGAACTGTCCGTCACCTGCTGGACAACAAAGACATTCAGCACATGTTCAGTAAAACAAAAAGACTTGTACAATTGGCGTTTCTCATTTCTGAAATTTAATCATGATTATCTGTTATTAGCGCTCCTAAACTGAGAACAACAGCGTTCTTGTATCTTTTGTAGACATCTGGATTCATTGTGCGTTAAAATAAAATCCATAAAGGTCTTACCTATAGTTCTCTGGCTGTGTTCACTGACCAGCAGTTTGCACATGCTCAGTATCCACACTACTCTCTGAGGAATTCTGGGTAATATTATCACTCTTAGCGCTGGGCTTCTTGGCGACTGGAGGAGGCACTTTGGCTTTTATAATCCCGGGATCAGCAGCAGCTTTGGGTGTGTGAGAAACAGAATTCAACTCGTTCACCAGTGACTTCATTAGCGATGATTTGGCCTCTGGAGATGAAGGAGATGTTTCTATCACCACCTTCTTTGTGCTTTTGGAGAAGATGAAGTTTGCCATGGATGATGGTGAGACGGGCCCCGTGGGCACCGGAGGGGAATGCAGCAAACTCAGGCGCTTTGCTTGGCTGTCTGTAGACGACATGGCAGCGGTTTTCATACGAATGGCCTCCTGGAGGCTCATGGAAGATGAAGGAATGCTAGCTGGAGGCATTTTTTGAGCAAAACTAAATTTAGGAGATGTATGTATTAAGGTTTGGGGTGGTTGTGGACTTTGTTTGTCTTCTGTTTTACCGGAGTCCTTTTGGATTTCTTTTGCGTCACTGACGACAGGTTGATCTTTTGGTTCAGCAGGGGTTGATAAAGTTGATAGCTGAGATGGTGCATTTTGGATTTCCTGCACTGTGATCATTGGTTCAGGTTCTTCTTTGTTGGGTTCTTTGGGTCCTGACTCTGCAGACACAGACTCTTCAATTGGTTCAGCACAGGCTTGTTGAGTTTTTTGGTCTGTGATGCTGACTTGGCTGATGGGTTCAGGTTTTACATCCTGCGGAATCTTCTCAGCACTTTCAGAGAGTACCTTTGGTTCAGCTTCAGGTTGTGTGTCTGAGGATGGAGTAGTGCCACAATTCTCCAGTACAGTGGTAGCAGGCAGAATCTCTTCCTTTTGATCTGAATCCAGTTGTGAGGGAAGATCAGGTGTAATCAAAATCAGAGATCTTCTAATTGGTTTTTGTGGTGCCTCTTGTTTGGTCTGACATTTTGGTTTTGGAAGTCCACCAGAGGTTTCAACTTGGCTCACGTTGGACCTGATTGACCTGAGACGTACAGTCTGTAATAAGGACGGTGTGACCATCGGGGTAGGACTTTCCTGTGTAGTTGTAACAGCTTGGGAGGTCGGCGGGGGCGACTCTTTCTCCTGTTGGAGAGCTGTGATGGTTTTGACTTCTTTTTTGAGATCTGTGGGTAACGGCGGTGGTGGAGGAATATTAGATGGTGCAGAAGTGATTTGAGCTTGTTTTGAGTATACATCTGGTGGGGTTTGCTTTGGAGGAGTAGGAGCCTTAAGAAAAGCAGGGATCAGTGGTGGAGGAGGAGGAGTTCTTGATGTTGGAGATGGTGGCATTGCTGGTGCAGGAGGTGGGATCATGGGTGGTGCAGGTGGAATCATTTGAGGTGGAGGTGGGATTTCCTGGGCTTGAGAAGATGCAGTTTCCTCTGATGAAGACGACGCATAAAGTAGCGGTGGGGGCACGTGAAATAAATACCTTAGAGAAGGTGGCATATCAACAGATTGAAAGTCTGTTTCATCCTGTCCATCTTGTGAATGTGGAGGCTGTACCTTTGTAGGAGGTGGAGGTGGTGGGAATAAAGGGTGTGGAGGGGGACATATGAGCTCATCAAATGTCCCTTGTAGCTGGACAGGTGCATCAGGTGCATCAAGTTTGACTGGGTCAGTTGGGGGCAGGGGAGGTATATGTTCAGGAGGTGGTGAAGGAGATGGGGTCAGACGGACATGGGTGAGTCCAGGTAATAGCATAGTGTTGCCACCAGGAGGCTGAACATCAATGGAAGTCTTTGTAACAGTTGCCCTATATAGCATGTCTGACACTATGGCTTGTTGAGTTTGCATTTTAGGCGCTACTATATTTTCCTTCATTACATCTGTTGCTTGACTTGTTGCTGATGTTTTCCCTTTTGACACCTGGATTGGCACTTCAATCTTCAAACCTTTCTTTTGGGCCCAGTGCTCGAGGTTGACAGGTCCAGGTCCACACAGTAGTTCGAAGGTTCGCTGATTTTGTGTCCACGTCTCAGGAGGAGGTGGTGGTGGAGCTAGAACTTTCGGAGGATCTGGAACATCGAGGAACGCCATAAGTGTCATCACAGTTGGTGAAGCAACCACACCATTAGCAGTCAGACTCTTGATAGACGGAAGGAAATGCTTGAGATGATTCCCTCCGTTAGTGTGTGAATAGGACAGGTTGCCTGTGTGTGCCTGGAGGCCTTTCATTAACTGTAGCTCTGCTAACACTGCTCTCTGGCTGGTGCTGCCATTTTGACTTATATTGACCCCGTAGGGTGATTCAAATTTCTGAGACCCGTTTTCCATCGTTTTTTTTTCAGCAGTTGTTCTTGCATACGTGCGGGAATGTAGCGAGTATGAACGACTTGGTGGAGGTGGTGGTTTCTTGCTCTTTTTCATCACTGATAGACTGCGATTAAAACCATCTTTTTGATTGTTGCCATTCAACTGAACAAACTTAAAAGTGGGATTTTGGGGACCAAGATTATTTCCAGCCGTGTCCTCGGTCTGACTTGTCCTGCTGGCCACCCGAGGGGTGCTGCTACTAGAAATGGTGGAAGAATCTGAGACCAGTGTCTCGGATGATCCTGACTGACTCCACCCAGAGCACTCCGAGGGGGTGGCAGTCCGACGGGTGGAAGCCCGAGAAGATATCCGTGAGGACATCTGCGATGGAGCTCTTGAGGAAATCCGTGATGATGCCCGCGATGAGGCTCTTGATGGAGCTGGGCTGGCTGATGCCAGGCTGCTCTTGCTCACCATGCGCACACTACTGCGACTTCTATTGCGGCTGAGTTCAACCACGTCCACAGACGGAGGCAGTATGGCGTTTGGGATGATCTTGGACTTGTATGTGGCCTCAGGGGAAACGTACATCACTGGACTGGATGGAGAGTTGTTCGATGTGGTCATCCAGGGAAAGGTTAGTGAATTTGGATTTTGTGGATCAAACGACAGGGGTAACGGGTGCACGAGTGAAGACGGGTCACCCTGCTGTCCCTTCTGTGGATGAAGCTGTGGTTTATTTTCCGCTGCAGCCGAAACACTGCTCATGTTCAGGAGGTGCGTTATGGCACCATCTGGAACAGAGGCGACTGATATGCTGTCTAGAGTAGGAATGACGGTGGAAATGCTCACACCTCCATTGGAAAGCTGAGCATTAGTGAACTGGGATGCTGTCCATGCGGCTCGGTCAAGCCCTTGAGTTAGGAAATGAATAAACGTGTGTATTAGTAATATGAAAATACACTATTGATTTTTATGTTTAAGGTTTTGATAAGAAAGCATACCCAGTTCCTTCTGTACATGTCTTGGTATTCCTGTGGCCAGGCCCGCCTTTTTCCCCTTCTGTTGTTTCCTCCCATGTTTCCTGTCCTCTTTTAGTGGCCTGAAGGTGGAGGCTGCACACAGGGGACACAAGTGGAAGATAAACACTTTAGAACCAAGGGCTAAAGATAAACTTTTACACTGGGTTAAGGACACACTACGTTCCCCTTCACAGTACTTAACTTGGTGTAAGAAAATAACGGTGAAATAAAAGCCGTACCTTGGCGTGTCAGTCCAGAACGTGTAGACTGATAGGAAGTGACGGAGCGTGTGGAGATGGTATCAGCAGCAGCACTCTCACACTCGGACATCCCCAGCTCACTGAAGCTCACATCGTCGTCTGTACGAGCCGTCACTGTTGACTGCGAGGAAAAGGATTTCGTCCACATGATTAAACCACTGAACTAAATAAAGGATATACTTTCATGCACACATCTGTCTTTGTCTACTTTTTTTTAAAGCTCAGTAAAATACTCACAATGACGCTCTGGTTGTCCTGATAGTCCACGCCGTTTCTGTTTTCTGGAGAATCGAAAAATACTGCTGTTAATGCAATCTAAAATAAAAAGCCTGACTGTAATGCAGTACGAGTCCTGCATATAAGCTGATTTTACTACATTATCCTCGGTTTATACGTCCACAGTTAACATCTACTAAACCTTTCAGATTGTCCCATATTGTTGTAGTAATTGTGTTGGTTTTATCAGGACGTACCATCTTGCTGCAGGAGTTTCAGACCTTCCTGAGCCTCTGTGTGCAGATCCTCTACATACTTTGGTCGATTTCCCTCAACAAACACATTCTCTTGGACGTGCTGTAGAGGACATGATGTCCCACCTTCAACTTTAGGGACTATACAGAGAGAGAGAGAGAGAGAGGAAAAGAAGGAAGGGAGAGAGTCTTAAAAGCTTTTCTTGAGGATGAAGGTTGTAAAATTAAGCTGAAAAGCACATATGAAGGTTCTACAAATGATTTCCTTTAAAGGTCATTAGCACAATTTCTGTATTCTGTAATACAATAAGTCTTCAAATATATATTTTTCTGTACGAATACAGTGGAACCGCAGCATCGTTGGAAAGCCAAGCGAAGCAACTTTTTTTTTTTTCCTTTGACTTCTTTGCATTCTGTGTAAGGTTTAGTGAAGACACGACACTATGGGTCCCCAAGAATGTTATCAAAAACGGTAGCAAGAAGAAATGGAAGCCGCTTTCAGTTTGTTTTTTTAAAAACTTTTTTAAAGTGTTGTTTAATGTCTATTTATTTCATATTTTACTTAATTTGCATGTATTTCTAAATGCTTTAATTGTTTTTATATGCAAAAATATGATTATAGTGTTGGAAATGAGTATTATTGGTAATATTTTTGGATGGCTGGAACGGATTATCTGCATTTACATTATTTCCTAATATGAAATTAAAGAACTCGCCTCTGGAATGGATTAATTTCATATTCTAACCTTCCACTGTAAAACATCTTTGGAATTCATGTACCTTTGGGAAAGAAAGAAACTAAATATTATCTGTACAACACCCTTCTCCAGAGCTGCAGCAGTGGCCTCCACATTGCAGTTTTCTTCTACGATCACCTTTTTGTAACTCCACCTCAACATGAAGTAAAACCCTCTGAAACCGTTCCTTCTTGTAGAGTAACAATCTAAACCTCCACTAGGGGGCGTAACTCTATCACAGATTCTCTTCAAAAGTTGTTTTGCAACCTGTGACCTCGGACTCTCCTGCTATTTGCAGCAGATTAAAGTAAACCATGATCTCCTGCTCCACTTTTGTAAAACTCAAGCACAACATTATGGTGTAAAAAAAGATGAAGCAAGATTTACACGCGTCAGACGGCGTCAGACGGCGTCAGCGTATTCCAGCTGCTGATTTGGGACGAATTTCCTAATCAACAGGAAGTGACTCAGCACTACGGAGAAGTTTAAGCAACACGTTGTTAAAAATAAAACTTTGGGATAACTTCCTGGTATAGAACTCATTCCATACAACAGGGCCGTGAACTACACTAGAGCTTTTGGTGTAAAGTTGAAACGTGATCGTTTTTGAACAGTGTGTGTTGATATTAACCACGCAGACGTTTCAGTAGATCATCACGACTGTGCAGAAATGCCACGGCCAAAACCGAGACGCGTAACGGAGGTGTGTATCCGGCACTGTGTCGGCTCTAAACATAACGCATCATTTACCAGGAGACTGAAACACAACACTGAACTGTTCCGTCACCAGGCTGAACTCCTACGGTCAGCATCGACGCTCAGCCGAAAGACTACAACATTCAGCTGTTAGTTATAATATAAATGTTTTCTGTTCTTGTTTTCTAGTAGTGTTAAATCCACTGTTGCTTCTGGGAGAATTCATGGGCATATTGTTGGACTCACTTTCATCTTTGTTATTCCCGTCTCTGCTGCTCTCTGTGCGACTGTTCATCCAAAGGTTTTTAAAAATTTATTTTACTTTCCTTTTCTCTTTTTCTCAGCAAGGCTTTACTGTTACCAGTGCTGCGTGCTCCTGTTTGTGTCCCTGTAAGTTAACCTGATATTTAAGTGACAGTTGCAACTTTCTGAGGTTTAACAGCATTTCCCCCATTTTTACTTGCAGGGCTGCCCTCGGGGTTGTTCTGATTGCTCCTGTAAATAGTCTTAATGACTGGTTTTTGTATGGTTTCTTACTTTTTAAGTGTAGTATTGAAAGCCGCTACAAACATTGAGCACGTACCTGATCAGTCCTGTATAAATAGTTCTCAGTGCTGCCCCTCCTGCTCCCCTTTCCTTCCCTATCAGGCATCTGATAATATTCTGGACCGCCCATGTAATATTCTTATCAAACCATATTGCAAAAAATTTTAAGCATTTGACTGTCTCTAAGTTTTCATGATATAGCATTATTCGAATATTATTACTTACTCTTTTCTTTGTAAAAAATCACAGTTTTTGTTTTATTCACTGAAAACCTTAACCCCCACTTAAATGACCATTCTTCAATTGTTTCGATTGCTTCATTTACTATACATTTTGTATATTTCCCTCTTCTCCAAATTGCCCCATCATCAGCCAAGAGGGAAACTCCTATCCCTTTTTCAACTTTCAGGAAAAAATCATTTATCATTGTGGAAAATAATAAAGGACTCACTATACGTCCCTGTGGTATTCCATTGTCTATCACAAACTTTTCTGCGTATTGCCTATTTTTACCTGTATTGTTCTGTCCTTAATCCAGTAACACATCTTTCCTTTTATCCCGGCCTTATTGATTTTGATTAGCAAACCCTCCCTCCACATCATGTCATAAGCCTTCTCTATATCAAAAAATACACTTTAGTACACTGAGTATCTCATATTTTCCCAGTCAGCTCTTTCAAAGGACCATCGACTTAACATCCCTGTGCTACAACCCTCCTATTTCATCCCTGTCGCACTAATATTAGGGTACAGGTCACTTCTCACTGTGGATTCCCTCTGGACTTGTACAATTTCCTGCTACTGTATCTGTGCTGACATTATGTTGAGGTCAATTGCTGATTCTGTGCCATTCCGAGTATTAATTCTTTTGCTACTTCCATTGTTTAAGCATACTCATTTTTTAAAACTCTATCAGTTCTTCAATTATTGCTTCATTCTTATCATTGCTTTTATCCCATAATGTACTGTGTGCATTAAAATCTCCACATTAAATAATCTTCTCCTCCAAATTTTTATCTATCTTTTCCATTAGTTGTAATGCCAGTCGTCTGCAAGGATTTGATAACAAAAACTTCTTATACTTTTCTCATGAACCTGCATTTGCCCTCTGCCACTGCTCTATATTTTATACGTAGTTGTTTTATGAATGTTATACTCCCTCCTCCTCTGCCTTGTCCTCTCTCTCGGAGTTCATATTTATATCCTTTAATTATAAAATCTAATCCTGGTTTTAGCCAAGTTTCTTGAATGCAAATTATATCAATTTTTTCTTTGAAATCTTTAATAAATCCTTTAAACTTCTGCCCATTAGTAATTAGACTTCTCGCGTTCCATTGCAGGATATTCATTATGTCGTTTCACCTGAATGTCCTGGTTTGCTATCTAATTCCAGCCTCTTGTTTATTTGTTCCCATGATATATATATTTTCCATATTCACTTATCTGCTCTTTTCACCATAATGTTTTTTTTTGTGTTTTACTTGATCAGTACAGTTTATTACATATGCTATGAATAGATTTAGTTTCTCAATGGCCACTGCTACTTTAGCTTGTTCTCTTAGCTCTTCTCCTTTTCTTGGATTCTGGGTGTCTATCTCTGTCTCTTGTGATCGCTTTTGCCCGTGTATCTTCTTCACTGACTCTGTGACTTGTTATATCATTTTTGCTTGTCCTACCTTTTCCGCATCCTCTTTCACTCCCCGTTAGTGTCCAATGCCAACCGCCCAACACCTACAGATTTTAAATGTACCGCTCCGCTCAACTTTCTCATGTCTCTTCAGTAAACACCTCAATCCCCCCCCACACACACCCTCTCTCCAGCCGCCTCCAGTTCCATAATCAGCTAGTGAGCAACTTTTACACAGAGCTAATATCAATTATAATTCAGAATTAATATTAATTCTACCTGTATCAGAAATTATCTACTTTTAATTAGTATGTTATTTTAACAAATAAAGATATATATTTTGGAACAATATTTCTAATTTAATAGTAATGGGTAATAAAAAAATATCCATTAATAATATACAAGTACAATTAACTTAATGTTTAATTGAAATCATTATTGACTAATGTTAGGTTTGATAGTGTATCAGATAATTTTTTAAACCTTAATTTATATCAGAATTTAATGTAACCTATTAAAAGTGAACATTAATACATAATCCAATATATCTTTCTAATTTTTAAAGATTTTCTGAAAAATGTAAATAAGACAAAATGTTGCGTATACCAAATAGAAACTTTTAGGCAACTCTTCTTTTATTTTCTTAATTTTATTTTCACAGCTGATCAGATAATTATTGCACTGAAAAGGCTAAATAAAAATTATGGATGAAGTTTAAAAAATGTGAGTTTGTTGTTTGTTGTTGATGAGCAGCCGGAGGCGACGGTGCTGAGGGAAAAACTCCCCGAGATAAACCGAGGAAGAAACCGTGAGAGAAACTGGACTGAAAGGAAAGCCGTCCTCATGAGGGTGATACCAGATAGTGAAACTATAAATCACTCCCTGCTCGGTCTGTGTGCTGTGAGGTGGAAGATTTCATTATAGAACAGGGACGAGGTTCAGATCAGTACAAAGTCCACTTTCACTGACACGGGCTCGGGTACGAAACTGTTCACACGAGTTTCAGTCCTAAACTACAGTACATAAACACTGATCACGTGTGTGTGTGTGTGTGTTTGTGTGTGTGAGACAGGGCCTGACTGAAGCCTGAGGAAAAAGGGTTCATTAGATAACTGTAGAATAAATTTTATTCCAGATATTTAACAGATGTGCTTTATTTGCATAAACACATCACTACACACTAGCTTGCCTTGTGACATATTAAAATAATAAAACTAAAAGTGAAGCTGTGATGACTGGGACAACTCCCTGAGATGTTAATAAGAAGAAACCTTGAGAGGAACCAGACTGAACAGGGAACCCATCCTCATCTGGGTGGGTTGATTGATGAGGGATTGATCTTCAGTCATATGAAGTGAAGATAAGATAGGGGTGATGTGTTCGTATCTTCTGGTTCTAGTGAGGACTCTCGCTGCTGCATTCTGGA
>JAQMYI010000039.1:35883618-35895063 GCA_030014275.1 Clariallabes melas
CTAAAGAAGTCTTTTTAAACCCTAGTATCTATACTTCTACTCAAGTAATGAATGTGAATACTTTTGACACCACTGGTCACAAATGAGAATCAAAAATCAGCCAGTTTGGCAACTACAAATAGCATACTATTAATCTAGTTCATGTCACAGTTTAAAAGCGTGATGATTATTTTCCCCATATTGCTCTTATTTGCATGATTGTTTTCATTTTCTCTAACAAATTCAATTTCTTTTCTCAAGAAAAGTAAACTAAATGATAATAAGACCATTTTTTATTTCTTTTTAATGAACACAAGAAACAATCTTCCTAATTTCTGTTGCAATGTGAAGTCTCCTCACTTACATTACATTATAAAAAGTCAAGAGGTCAGACCAAACACAGGAAACGCTGGGGTTCATGCTGAGTTTAGGTCTTCATTTGAACCCTTGAAAGCATGAACAACAGAAAACTTAAAGGGCAAGCTGTGCTCGCTTTTCTGTGGAATAAATATCTAAAATGAGAGCATGATATTATAAAAGCGTGGTCACATTGGTTGTGTAATTTGTCTCTTTGCTCCATGATTTTTATTCTGACTACCCACACATGCACTTGGAGCTCAGTACTACTGAACATGTCTTGCACCATAAAGGAAATAACATATATCAAACAAATTCGACTTTGAACGACTGCAATTAAGAATCAGTAGTTAAAATGTGAAGATTTCCCATTTTAAAAAGCAAAAAACGATCATATAACTCAATATATGCAAAACTGAGACTCTTTTTATAACTGCATGTCAATAAGGAATGGTTAAATTTGCATTGATTTTCTGAAACAATAGGTTAAATACTAGCTTAACAAATTAATGAGTGCTGTTACAGTAAGTTTGTCAAACGTGTCAAACAAAATGATAAGGCCACATGTAAGTGCAGGATCCTGCTTTAGTACATTTTAAATAATGAAATAGAAAGAAACACTGATTCACACAACCTCTTATCCTCTTCAGGGTCATGGGGGGCTTATCGCACCTCAGGGCACAAGGCAGAGTACACTCTGGATGGTGTCCCAGGGCAACTAAACACACACTGGCAATTTGGAACCTCCAATTAGCCTATACTGTAGTGGGAGGAAACCAGAGTACCCAGAGGAAACCCACCAAGCCTGGGGAGAATATGCAAGCTCCAAGCACACAGATCCAACACCGTAATCGAACCCGTGACCTTGGAGATGCCAGGCCACAGTACAAACCATAATCCATTTTATTATTTCCATTTCACTCCTAACTGCAAATCTGAGCTTCTGGAAATTAGGAGCATCAGAGATGACAATTCTGCTTTACTACCAGCGTCTCCACCAAAAAATAAATAAATAAATAAAAATCTCACTCATACTTGCACACACGCACGCACACCTTTAAATATGTCACCATTTTGATTGTGTTTCCCCACAGCATATGTGCAGTGTGGCTGGTAAACACTCCCATCTGGTAGCTCTCCGCCTGAAGTGGCACTCTCCACTGTGAAACACTTCATATGGCTCTCTAACCCTGCTAACATTGATGTTCTAATAAAATGTTTAAATGTGCCACCCCTAAAAAGACAAAGACACTTAATCCATTACATTCTTTAGTTAGTTACTAAGACCCCCATACAAACTACTACACACAGGCAGTATGCAGAACAAATTACAGTAACGTTTGGGGAGGTGAACGGAGAGATGTAGTTTGAGCAATTAATGAAGAGACAACAGCTGAGCTGTGAGGTAAAAATAACAGACATTAATTTAATTACATAGTCATAGCACTGAAGGAATTTAACCTGAGCTGCTTTAAAGGGGTTTGGGCACCTGACAGTAAACCAGAAAACTGTCACATTGCTTTTGATCAAGCTTCAAACGGGGTGAAAAAAAATAAAATGCATGACTGTAAAATTGCAACGCTGTCATAAAATAATATGAACACATGAAGTACAAAGTAATTCTCTCAGTTGTACAGGATTTTGCAGTGGTCACTTAAAAATACTTTATAAAGCATGTTCTCAAACCAGTCCTCAGGGATCCATCCTTGTGTTGTGTGAGTTGGGATAGAATAAAAATATGGACCCTCAGAAGGCCCTGAGGACTGGTTTGAGATGCACAGCTATAAAAAAAAATCTAGCTGCTGCTGTAACCACAGACTGAAGCATGCTTTTCAGAAAGGTATCCATCAAACACTTGTCAGTTACTGTTATACTCTATTTGCAATTTGACCATTTAAGGGCAATGCATAATCTTCCTGAAATTGTCTGAAATAATCATTTCACTAGAACAGGATATCTGTGATGTGGGCTGTGAAAAATCTTATTCTCCTTCATCTACTCACAGCACAGCTGTGGTCACCCAATTTGAAATATAAAAAAATCTAAATATTACAATTTTAACTGAATTAACAGACTTACTGGTGCTCTGTTGCTGTGTTTAAACAATTACACACACACAGCCTGCCTGGCCAAAAAAAAGTCACCACCTGGATTTACATAAGCAAAGCAAAAAGAGTCTTCCATTGGATAATTACCACAGTGATTAATATAGTTCAGTAGGCAACAGGTTATTTACCCCTAATGTTGCAGTGATTTTCTCCCTAATTTAGTCGTGCCTCCCCGGGGGCTCCTTTCCTCCGAACCACATGACGTCAGCCGACCGCATCTTTTCGAACTGAATTTCTAAATACCGGTACAAGACATGTCCTGTGGTTGTGGCAAAGATGTCACTCTGTTTCAGAAGACAGAATTATTGGCCTGTATCAAGCAAAGAAAACAACTAAGGAGATTGCCATAACTACTGTACTAAAATGGGGTTAGAAATCATCCAACACATTAATAAAACCTGGAAGGATAGTGGTGAACCATTATCTTCCAAGAAAAATATGTGGTCAGAAAAAAAAGTTTGAATGATTGTGATTAGACAGCAATTAAATCTTCGGTGAACTTGTTAATTAAAAAAAAACACCACAGTAGAACTCACAGCTATTTTAATAGTGAAACTAAGAGTATATCCACATGCACAATGCAAAAAGAACTCAAGGGATTGGGAATAAACTGCTGTGTTGCCTTACGCAAACCACTTATCAGTGAGGCTATTCGGGGGAAAAAATCCGTTGTGTGGTCTGATGAGTTCAGATATAACCTGCTCCAGAGTGATGGTCTGGGTAAGAAGAGAGGCAAATGATGTGATCCACCCACCACTCCTAGTGTCTACTGTACAGTGTTATGATCTGGGGTACAAGTGGAGTTTCAACAATGTCATGTGCCCAAGTAATTAGGTGTGCTGACTACCTGAGTATACTGAATGACCTGATGGCATGGGCATATTCCGAGATGACCATGCTACAATTCATCAAGCTCAAATTATGAAAGAGAATTTCATGGAGCATGACCCATCAATTACCTAATGAACTGGCCACCAAAGAGTCCAGACCTTAACCCCATTGAGAATCTTCTTGATACGACTTTATGCTGTGCTGGGCTCTCCCATCATTAATACAAGATCTTGGGGAGAAATTAACACGACTCTGGACTGAAGTAAATGTTATGACATTACATTAGCTTATCAAAACAATGCCATGGTGAATACATGAGGAAATCAGAGCAAAAGGCAGTCCAGTGTAATATTATAATGTGTGAATTATTTTTTCTGGGCAGTTGTATATGTGATCCTCATTCGGATTTTTTATACTGCATGAAACAAACTGATTTCGACAAGAGGTTTCCCTAACTTTATGGTTCAGTAGGCCATGAACGTGCTTGAACCCTATTGCTCTGTTACATTTTTTTTTATTGCATTCCTGATTGTAGCCCAAGCACAAAAAGTGGTTTACCCTTACTGTATTTGTTCTTCTTCTTCCTCCATACCAATCTCTACATCATAAAGACAATAGGTCAAAAGGTAGTATTCCTTCCTGCTCATCAGGCAAGTGAAAAGAGCTTATTAAGCCCAATGTAGATGGGTACTTGCTCATGAATTTTGAGTCCTGCAAAAATGTCTGATACGTACCAATAATTTTGGGGTCATTCAAAACTAAGAATTCTATAACATTTAAGATATTTATTCATTTATTTAGCTAACTTACATAATATGCAAAATATTTTTATTCAAACTATTCAGCACTATATGAACATTAATAAAAAGTACAGTGGAACCTCGGATTACGAGTAACGCAGTTTACGAGTGTTCCGCAAGACGAGCAAAGATTTTTAATAAATTTTGACTTGAAAAACGAGCGTTGTCTTGGTTTACGAGCACCGAGTATCATGTATCACGCATGCGCTTCTTGTTTTGACACCGAGCGTCACGTGATCACAACTGAGCCAACGGTTTTTCTCCCTCTTGCGCTGCGGAATTGTAGGTAATCGTCTCCCCTGCTGGGTGAATACACACACACGCGCACACTCAGCAACTCTGGGAGGGATGAGAGCTACTTCATGCTCCCACATTAATCACGGCTCTACAGCCAATCAGGGGAGTCTGTGAGCTCGCGCAAGCGGAAGGAGCGGATAGCGCTGTCCTCCGAGTGTGTGACTCGTTTGTTACCCCAACGGTGAGCGAGCAGTTCGAAAAGATGCGGGCGGCTGGCGTCACGTGGTTCGGAGGAATTTTGCATATTGTGAAATTTATTTCCAGAATTTCACCTGGCATTTATTTATTTAGGTTTTGTCTCCCAGGAGGAACGCACACACGCACACCTCACATTAACACATTAATGCTGGTGACCTTGTAATGTTTTAAACCACAGAAGCGTTGAAAGTTTACTTGTCATCCACGTCTCTAATTAACCATTTAATAGAATAATATCTTTAGTTGTGTAATGTGAGTTTCATTCAAATAACATTTGTGTTGTTGTTGTTACAGATCATTGCGTTCGATGAACTGAAGACGGACTACAAGAATCCTATAGACCAGTGTAACACACTAAACCCGGTGAGTTTACTCTGTGTGTGTGTGTGTGTGTGTGTGTGTGTGTGTGTGTGTGTGTGTGTGCATGCCATACTACAAACCTGCACTAAATAATACCTGTGCTAAACTTCAGTGAGCGCTGGCTTTTATAAAAACACACACACACACATACACACTAACCCCTCTTTTCTTCTGTTCCTCTGCCTGCGGTTTTATTTCTCTTTCCGTCTCTGATCTACACACAGACAGTTGAGAGGGTGAAAAAGATTAAGAGAGTCAGGCTCGCGCTGAAGGTTGGTACAACAGTTCAGCTGTGTGTATATGTGTGGGTGTGTGAGTGAGAGAGATTCAAGAAGAAATCTAGGCGCTATATGAAGAGTCCTGCAGATGCTCGCAGCATGCTGTGTGATTTGCAACACTGAGAGCATGTGGCACTCATCTGTGGCCTCACCCTGCATGATACACACACAAATACACACACACACACACACACACACACACACACACACACACACACACACACACACACACACACACACACACACACAGTGTCCTAGTCTCATCAGTTTTTATGCCAGCAGGAGATCAGAGCTAGCCAGAGACGCATCTGATTGGTGTCAGTGTGATAACAGCATTAATGATGAATCGGTGCTGCTGATTGGTCAGTGTGCTCAGTGATGGACAGGTGATTTTACTGGGGATGTTGTACTAGGTCATTAAAGGGCCGGTGAGGGGGCGGGGGATCAGGGACAGGAGCACCCATGGGAACAACAGATAGACCTGTCTCTAGGGGGCGAATGCTATAAGGGCAGATCGAAACAGTAATGGGGCAGATGGTGGGGGTGAGTGAGGTGTCGGTATGGCCGCTCTGTGCTCTCCTCCTGTTTCAGTCTGTTATTATATTTTAGTAATCTGTACATTTGTTCACTGTGTGTGGAGAAACACACACACACACACACACACACACACACACACACACACACATTACCTGTTTCTTTTCATGTACTCTCACAACTGCTTCACTTATAACCATGCCCTCATCATGGCTCCTCCCCTTTCTCCACCTCCTCCATCATGTTGCTGTTGTTGTTGTTTATGTACCGGATCAGGATTATGGCGCGCCATGACATGGAAGCAGCCAGTCATTTAATATTAATAATAGTAATAATAATATTATTTTATTTATAAAGCACTTTACATTTGTGGAAGAATCTACAATGTAATATCTGTAAATATCAGCTGCAGCATCGCCGCGTGACGGAAACTCAGTAGGAAGAAGCCGAGCTCTGATCGTGTGTCTGTACACATCCTGATAATTACTGATATTAATCACTACAGACTCGTCTCGTCTCTGCTGATGATGTTCGGTCACGTCTGCAGCTCTACCGTCTGCTGGTTCACTCACCTGGGACGATGTTTATCTTAATAAATTATCATCATTACTCAGATAATTTATATGTTATTAGGCCAACATGTTCACTTATGAACAAGAAATGACGGTTTTTGGACAAGTCCGACATCTAATGAGATAAGGTTAATGTCAAGCCTGTGTGTGTGCTGAACATCTAGAAATAAATTATAATTATTACTATTATGCTTTGCACCTCCAGGGTTCAGGTTCGATTCCCGGCCAGACTCGATCCCCGTCTCTGTATGCATGGAGTTTGCATGTTCTCCCCGTGCTTCGTGGGTTTCCTCCGACTACTCCGGTTTCCCCCCACAGTCCAAAGATATACTGGTTAGGTTAATTGGTGTTCTCAGATTGCCCGTAGTGTGTGTGTGTGTGTGTGTGTGTGTGTGTGTGTGTGTGTGTGTGTGTGCCCTGTGATGGATTGGTGCCCTGTCCAGGGTGTACCCCGTCTCGTGCCCTAAGTCTCCTGGGATAGGCTCCGCCCCCGCGACCCTGAATACAGGATTAATCAGTAATGACGATGAATGAGTGTGTGTGTTTTTTTTTTTTTTTTTAGCTGGTTCTGCCCGAGTACCTGATCCACGTGTTCTTCTGTGTGATGTTCCTCTGCGCTGCTGAATGGCTCACTCTCGTCCTCAACATGCCCCTACTGGCCTATCACGTCTACAGGTGGGCGGGGCTCTCACACTCCTCACAGCCAATCACAGTGCTTATTGTGCACACATTTAAATAAAGCTCATATGATTTATTCAGAAAAACTAACAGTGTTGACCTGATGTAGTATCAGTAAGAGGTTGTGTGCGTGTGTGTGTGTGTGTGTTGCAGGTACACGACCCGCCCGGTGATGAGCGGCCCCGGTCTCTACGACCCCACCACCATCATGAACGCTGATATACTGGCGTACTGTCAGAAGGAGGGGTGGTGCAAACTCGCCTTCTACCTGCTGTCCTTCTTCTACTATCTCTATGGGTCAGTGAGCACACACACACACACACACATATATACTGTACGTTTGTTGAGAATGCAGTATGTGTGCTAGACCAGAGGTGAAGCATCTGTGCTTGTCACCATGACAACCTGTTCTGCTGTCCTGACTCTCACACGCTCCTCACCACAGCAGAAATAATCAATTCAGTATTATTGATTGAGGACTCGGTCATTTTACACACTGGTGTACCATAGCTCGGGACTGATTGTGTGTGTGTGTGCGCGTGTGTGTGTCTTTAGGATGATCTACGTGTTGGTGAGCTCCTAAACCTGGCCGTGTACACTCCAGGGTGGATTTGGACTTTGGCCGTCTCTCCTCCTCGTCTCACTCTCTCTGTTTCAATCGGACTCCTGCACTCTGCTCCCTACAGGGACTTATGTACAGGACGCAATCGGCACAGCAGTGCATCATCTCTCTCTCACTCTAACACACACACACACACACACACACACACACACACACACAGACACACACACACAGACAGAGATGGAGAGAGAGAGTGTTTAAGCACTACTGGTTTTCACTGCAGTGCTGTGATTTTTTTATTTTTTCCTGTTTTGTGAAATAAAGTGTTTGCGTTTTTTTTTTTTTTTTCACTTTCATGTTTACTTTTGTAAGTTTTATGATGAAGTTTCTGTGCCAAGATTTCTTTTTTTTTTTTTTAATCAGGATTGTGAATTTGTGGAATGTGCAGGGAGGCGTTACTGCTCTTAATTTTACAAAGTGTTTGTTTTATTTTAAACAGTACTTGCTGTGTTGTAAATCCTCCAGAGTCAGAGCGGCATGTTGATGATCTGGTGTTTTTAAGCTCCTCCCATCAACATGACACAAAGCCCTGGTCAGTAACATGGTCGCTAGTTAGTGCACTAGTTAATCAGCCATCGTGTCCCCTTCTTGATCAGCTAGTGTTCTCTGCCATTTTGCTTCCGTTCCATCTTGAAAGCGAGATCTTGCGAGTACTTCGTATGAGCGACCGGCTCGCCTCACCCCCAAACGCAGACACACTCCTGACCGGGGCTTTATCACTCTCCTCTGATTGGACACTCCAGTCATGTGACCGGGTATTAATGCTGCAGTCTGGTGTACTCAAACGTGTGATTCAACCCTGAACTTACACTTCAGCAGACATTCACCTCCTCTGAAGCACTCTCTCTCTCTCACACACACACTCTTATCTTCAGGAGTTCTTTACTTATAAACAGATCTTAAATCTTTATTTATCTTTAAGCTGTGAGATCTCTCTCTCTCACTCTGTGGGGTAAAAACATTTCTGAGTGTAACAGAGAGCAGCATTAAACCTTTCTCTCTCACACACACTCGCACTCTCTCCTTCCCCCAGAGCTCACACCCCTGCACCCGATACACCAGTGTGTGTGCGAGAGAGACAGAGAGACAGACCGACAGAGCAACAATAAAGTTATTATGGTGACACAAACATTCCTGTTATTTCTGACTCCCGGTTCGAGCTTTGAGACCCGCCCACATTTATTCCATCATGAGTTTAGATCAGCACACACCGGGGTTTTCAGTGACATCCATGTTCGTATTTATACTCACAGTATGTACTGATTAATGATCTCCGATAAAGTACAAAACAAAATCAAATCTGATCAGCGTTTTTATTGGACCAACCAGACATCAATGAACTTATGAATAATTAAATTCAAATAAAGCAGACCTCTCATACATCATAAAAGCCTTAATCTTTAAACACTGCAGAGTGTATAATTAATAAAGCCCTCTGTTAGACGTGTGTATGTAGAGAATCACGGTAAAGCGGAACACATCTAAATGATAAGGTGCTAGTTAGAGAGACACACACAGTCCTCCAGCACGATGTTCAGGGACAAAGATGGCGCAACTGTGGGTGGGGCTATCTGGAGACACTCCTCTCGGAGGCTCTGCACTCTCTGTTCTCCTGAAAGGCGGCGAGCTTCTCCCGAAATTCCTGCAGGAAGTTGTATTGCTGTGGGGTGGGGTGAGGTGAGGTGGGGTGAAGAAGAAAAAATAAAGTTTGAAATGAGAAGCCGTGTGGTGGGCGTGGCCGCTTGCTGATGAGGTCATCAGGACAGGACACAAACCCTGACAAACACTCGTTAACATATTCAACAGGTTCATTAGTGAGAGTTACAGGTGTGTACACCACTGTGGGGTGACATCATCAGTGGGCGGAGCAGCCAAGCAGGGTTACAGTGTGTGTGTGTGCAGTGAACAAGGACCTCTAGGAGTTTAGGAAGGTGAAGACATGAATAAATAAAAAGGGAGTGTGGTCTCACTTTGACAGTCTGAATGGCTCCGCCTCCTCTGAGCTCTCTCAGGATCTCAATGGCTTCAGTGGGCGTCATGGAGATGGAGAGCTGCAGCAACAAACACGCAGCGACTGACACACACACACACACACACACACACACAAGCTGTTAGGAAAAGGATGATGCTCAGGTGTATTTAACATGAAATGTAACTTTAAAGAGAAATTCATAAAAACTCACTGAGTCCTGAGCGACCCAGACCACCGTAACAACTGCAACACACACACACACAGTGTTGTTATTGATGATAAATCCCCAGACATGTATTGTTGGCCCCGCCCCCTGTGACTCACTGGATGACGGTGCGGCGCTGGGTGTGTAAGCAGTGCTGCAGCTCGTCCAGGATGTGTGTGCAGTAGTGCAGCTCAGGAGCGCCGCCGTCAGGGAAGGGCAGGTGGTGCACGCTGAGGCCATGCCGAGAGTAACACTCTAACAGACCTGGCACTCTGTAACGCACAAGCTCCGCCCTCTCACACAACACAAACACGTCCTGTACACCCTGCGCACACAACTCGTCTACAAATACACATACACACAGAGTTAATACATAATCTCCAGTCTGACACACACACACACACACACACACACACACACACACACAGTAATTCCAGAATCTCCAGTCTAACACACACACACACACACACACTTGCCCACATCTTTCTCCAGGTTTCTCCGGATCTCCTTATACCTGCATCCTGATGGAATGAGATAGGAAAATAATCACCATCAACACACACACACACACACACACACACAATAGTGTCCTGTACACACTGGTTTACCTGGTAAAGGGCAAATCCCGAGGAACTGGGAGCTCTCGACCACCTGCAGGGACAACCTGCGCACACACAAAAAAAGTTCAGTTTTGGTCTCATCTGACCAGAGCATCTTCTTCCATGTTTGCTGTGTCCCCACATGGTTTGTCACAAACTGCAAACAGGACTTCTTGTCACTCTTCCATAAACACCAGATTTGTGGAGGTCACGACTAATAGTCATCCTGTGTACAGACTCTCCCACCTGAGCTGTGGATCTCTGCAGCTCCTCCAGAGTTCCCATGGGCCTCTTGGCTGCTGCTCTGATTAATGCCCTCCTCGCCTGGCCTGTCAGTTTAGGTGGACGTCCATGTCTTGGTAGGTGTGCTGTCCATTTTCAGATGATGGATTGAACAGTGCTCCGTGAGATTGAGATATTTATTTATAAAGGAACCCTGCTTTAAACTTCTCCACAACTTTATCCCTGACTTGTCTGCTGTGTTCCTCAAGCTTCATGATGCTGTTGGTTCACTAATGTTCTCTAACAAACCTCTGAGGGCTTCACAGAACAGCCGTATTTATACTGAGATGAAATCACACTCAGGTCGACTCAGGAGGAGACTCTTCTGAATCCACTGGAGGTTAGTGAGGGGGATCGGAGTCAAAAGGGTGAATACAAATACACATTTTGTAGACTATTTATCATTTTCCTTTTACTTCACAATTCTGAACCACTTTGTGTTGGTCTGTCACATAAAATCCCAATAAAATACTTTTATGCTTTTACGTGGTTTTAACATGAAAAGCTCATGGGGTGTGAATACTATGAATAATGTGTGTGTGTGTGTGTGTGTGTGTGAGATTATATATTTGTCCTCACCAGGAGATCTGTAGAGGAGTGTAAGACTCTTCATCACCTCCATCCTCTTCATCAGAGGAGTCAAACTCACTGACCCTCATCACCTACACACACACACACACACACACACACACCGAGTGGTAATGTCAGCTTCTCTACAGGGTGTTTATTTCAATCCTGAGGTAACGTAATGAGCTCGAGCTCACCGGCTGTCA
>JAQMYI010000039.1:36041138-36051797 GCA_030014275.1 Clariallabes melas
AGCCGCCCCGCGCCGCCTCACCTGAGGTACCTACACACCTTTATACACACACACACACACACACACACACACACACACACACACACACACACAGACTGAGAAAGTGAAAGATGTGTGCACACACATCTTAGCTGTGTGTCGGTGTGAATGTGACTCTGTCCTGGTGTGTGAAAGTCACCGAGCGTTAGTATACAGTCAGAAACTAAACATTCTGGAGATGTGTGTGAGTGTTGTGGGAAGAGAAAATTAGCCACACATATGCGCACACGCATGCACATACACACACACAATGTTATTTTGCCGGTGGTGAGTGCTCCAGTCCTGCAGGTGGCGCTGTTGTGGTCACAGGCGTGAGTGTGTAGTGGGTGTGTCAGCTTCCTCACGCAGGTCACAGCGAGCGACGGCATCGCAGGAAGTGACACGCTGAGGTAGTAAGACTTTCTACACAACTCCAGGATTTAGAGGTCACGTCACATCTCACGTCACAACGACACGCTACGGTCAGGTAAACAGACAGAGGAGGGCGGGAAGGTAGAGGAAGGAGGTGTGTGTGTGTGTGTGTGTGTGTGTGTGTGTGTGTGTGTGTGCGCGTGTGCGCGTGTGTGAGCTTCTTACACTTGTTCATAATTTTTAATATTTGTTTACATTCAAAGACATCTGTGTGTGTACATGTGTGTTTGTGCATGCACGTGTGTGTGTGTGTGTGTGTGTGTGTGTGTGTGTGTGTGTGTATGTGTGTGTGCGCGTGTGCTGTAACTCAATCTTTCAGCTTCTCCTTAATCTCTACACAGACACACACACACACACACACACTCACAAAAGAAAAATGGCTGCTGTATATTTTTATACAAATATTCCCTGTGTGCGTCTGATATTCTGCTCTTGATCTTTGACCTTTGACCCTGGAGTTTTTCTGCGCACTGTAAATGATTTTATTGTTCAGATTCATCTATTCTGGGGGGAGACAGGGGCGGGGCAGGGATGGGGCAAATATATATCTATATACCTATTTATACCTATATATATATATATATACACACACACTGAGATCTATAGTGTCTATCTCTTTATGTTTTGCCGTTAGCGCCGCGCAGTGCTCGAGCGCAACCTGAGGCGATCATGTGTTTATCTGACTGCAGGTCTGTGTGCAGATCAAGCCGTCCATATATGGACATGTGGGGTGGCCTTTACGTCCATATATGGAAGCAGATTTGTATAAGCGCAACTATTACCACAGAACTGATTAGCCAGCTAGCTAACCTGACAGGATTTATATATTAAATGCACAGATCTTCATTGCTAAGGCTAGTTAGCTAGCATAGGCTACACTGACTATTTTTAACTCAGATATTTAAAATTTCATAATGTTTGCTCCTGTTACTGGATAGCGAGCGCTAGCGTCACAGGGTTTTTGAACACCTTTTTAGGTCATACAATTATTATTGTTGATGCTAGCCAGGCAGCTAGCAACCTGACTGGGTTTCTAGACATTATTGATGAATCTTTACAGTATTAGCAGCTGGCTAACAGACATGAGCTAACCTGACAAGATTTAAACCAGGAGACAAAATCCATGTTTGCTGTCACTGCTAGCAAGCTAACACGAGCTAACCAGACAGGATTTTTGAGAAAGTAATATTCAGAAATATTTCTAATCTTTACAGCTAATGCTTACTCTCTAGCTAATGTTACACACCCTCAAGGATTTATACATCATCCGAACAAGTGAGTGAACTGCTTCCCTGCTAACACAAGATACGATCTGCGCACAGATCCTCTTCACACTGTGTGTGTGTGTGTGTGTGTGTGCATGTGTGTGTGTGTGTTAAAGAAACATATTTTAATTTGAATTCAGTATGATTAAAAAAGTTATATCACAGGTCCGAAGTTCTGCTCACATTAGCATGTTAACATGCTAACATCCCGAGGGGAGGGTTTGTGTATTTTTAACCCTGCATAAACAGCGGTGTATACGCGAGGCTGCTTAGCCTGCCAGCTAGCAGTGAGGCTGTGGTTTGGGACTCAGCGGCGCTACGCTGCAGCGCTCAGACTCGTAAAGAACACAGAGGAATGATTTGTTTTGTGAGAGGATCTGAAATCATTAAAAAAAAATACTTTCATTAGCATTAGCATCCTTTATTGGACTGTTAACACCAGTGTGTGATATTTACCCTTTATTTATTTATTTGTTGATTTACTGTGTGACATCTTTTAGATAATTTTCATTCAACTGAGACAGAAATCAAACCAAACACCATCCAATCAGTTCACAGCTGAGGATTCTGGGAAATATCAGTTAGTTTAGCACTAACACACACACACACACACACACACACACATTGAGCCATACACTGAGTATCATATCATTGTGCAACCGTGGGAAATCAAATGTTCATTCAGTGCGCACACACACACACACACACACACACACACACACACACACACACACACACACACACACAGAGTGGCGTAACATGGTGTTTTGGATGATTCTGTTTGTTTACTTTTCACGCTCAGTGATTTATTTTTTATTTTCAGCGAAATGTGCATGATGTGTAATTTCATTTTGTTTACGTTAATTTATTGTCAGTTTATTTATTTACTTTCAATTCTTTTTGTCAGCAGAAAAATAAAGCAACTTATTTAAAACAAACCCGTGCTGCTTCTTATTATTATTCCAGGCAGTGTGTAGAGAAATTAAACGTCGTGTAGTTTTTGCTAACGCTAACATCAGTAACACACAGCTGGCCATGTTTCTGGCAGCCAAGCGTATCTGTACCGCTAATGTTAACTAGTTAGTGATGTTAGAGCTGAAGCCGTTATCGGTGTGTTGTTTCGCCCGTCAGCTGGTTCACCTAGTTCAGGGGTCGGCAACCCGCGGCTCCGGAGCCACACGTGGCCCTTTCATCCCTCTGCTGCGGCTCTCTGTGGCTTTGGAAAATCAATAATGAGTATTTAATTTAAATGTATTTAAGTTTGTTGTTTTTTAAAAATGTAATACCCAATTTGAAGATCATGGTGATCTTGTTACATTAAAATAAAATGTGTATTTTCTTGTCGCTTAAAATATGCGTCACAACCGCCCATGTGCGACACCCACCGGCACGCGATTTATTGAGCTTTTCGACCCCTGTTTTTATTCAGGTTGACGGATGACTGCACGCTCCAGTACACACAATAAACGGCACACACAAGCAGACGGCATTTTGGGTTGCTGCAGGTGTATAATTTAAGTTTGGCTTTTTATTTCAGACATTTTCATTTAAAATGTAAAAATATTGTTTGTGGAAACCCAAAGAAGAGCTCATCCCAACTAAAAGTAATGTTTTTCCCAAATATCGTGACTAATTCTGTGTAGATTTTAGACCAAAAAATATTCTCTTTTGGGCAGGACCAGAACAAGTGATACTGATTAGCTTTATAAGAACCGCATTTCCTCCAACAACTGGAAGAGCCAAAATGATGAATCTTTTTAATCAAATGAATCAAATAAAAAATAAAATGAGGCTTTTCCAGCCAAATTTTCTCCAAGATACTGAGCTTGTTATCCTTCATTGAAATCCACAAAACTCTGTCCAATTAGTCTCTGATATATTACTGCCTGCTTCTCACCCATGTTTGTCTTATATATGTGGTGTTTATTGTTTTTATCTTTTTAAGTCCCTTGTAAAGTCCTTACTTTTTTTTATTATTATTTTTTTTTACCTTTTTTAATTGCCTTAAGCTTGAGTCCGTTTTGTAGGCACTAATAAAAATTTTCAATAGATCATGATCAAATGCTTTTGGTTCCCCTATTACATAATGCTTTATATAATGTCGAACCTAGAGAAATCAAAATAAATCACTATTGTTCAAATCATAAGTTTTTTTATTGTCTGAAAGTCACTTATTGTCTTCCGATTAAAGAAGGTACAGTATGAAGTAAGGGACCGATCTGTCCATCCCCGACAACTTATATTGAATTTACTTGGATCAAAATCATATATGAATATAATATTCAACCATATTTTATTGTGAGATTAATCCATTTATTACTTTTTTCTTTCAAATCTTTCATAAGTTTTTTATCCCCTACACGTGCTTAAATTGGGATTGCCCCTGATATGTTCTGTTCAATTTCTTTCCACCTTGCTTGATAATCCAGATTACACCAACAAATTATCTGGGCTGCTGTGTAGTAGTCATTAAAACAGGGCAGAGTGAGACCCCTTTCCTTCCCCAATTGGAGTGTTTGGAAATGTATCCTGTTTTTTTCCCCCCTGCTAATTTGTTTTGTGATATTAATCTACACCTCCGGGGTCCAGGTTTGATTCCCGCCTCTGCGTGCATGGAGTTTGCATGTTCTCTCTGTGTGTGAGTGTGTGTACAGTATGAGTGAGTGCCCTGTGATGGACTGGCACTCTGTCCAGGGTGTACTTCGCCTCATGCCCCCTGGCATAGGCTCCAGGCCCCCGCATCAGTGAATACAGGATAAAGAGGTATAGACGATGAGTGAGATGATTAATCGATTCCATTCATTAAATCGCCTACCTTTTAATTAAATTGGAATGGTCTGGAATAAGTATAATACTGAAGGCAAAATATACATTTTAATAGACTCAATTCGAGATTCAAAGCGTAAAAGTTCTCTTTATATCTTTTGGTTTAGCTGAATAAATTTCACATTTGTTAATTATTTTGGAATATTTGTTCTTAGATAATTATATATTATTTATATCCCAATATAAGATTAGATCTAATAGTCTGACTAGGTCTATAATTAAAGCCTAATATTTGGGTCTTAGAAATATTTAGTTTATAACCTAATATGGACCTAAATGAGTCAAAGAGTGATAACAATTTAGGGATAGTGCTTTTTTGGATTTGACAGGTAAATTAAAATATTATCTGCAAATAAAGATTCTTCAAGATGTTCTTTTTTTGTTGTTTTTTAATACCTGTAATATTGTTACTTTAGTGATACTCTGGCTTAATGTTTTAATGAATATTGCAAATAATAAGGGACTCAATGGACAAACTTGTTTCGTACCTCTATCTAGTTCAAAAGAATTTAATATGCCTCCATTTACTTTTATTTTTGCTGTTGGCCCATAATATAATGCTTGAATCGTTTTTACAAAAGTCTGATGGAATCCAAATGTTTGTAGCACTTTATATAGAAACTTCCAATTAACTCTATCGAATGCATTTTTTGCATCAAGGCTTATTAATATTGATTGGAATTTATTTATTTATTTATTTTTATTTATTTTATTCCCCCCCCCAATTTTCTCCCTAATTTAGTCATGTCCAATTCCTCCTCGTCACTAGGGGCTCCACATTAAGGCTACCACTCAGTCGGGAGGGCCGAAGACTATCACGTGTTTCCTCCGTACCACGTGACGCCAGCCGACCGCATCTTTTCAAACTGCTCGCTCACGCATGGTTGGGGCGGAGTAACACACTCGGAGGACAGCGCTATCCGCTCCTTCCGCTTACACGAGCTCACAGATGCCCCTGATTGGCTGTAGAGTCGTGATTAATGTGGGAGCACGAAGTACCTCTCATCCCTCCCCTCTGAGAGGGAATGGCATCACATTACATTACATCACATCACATTACAGCATCACCCGGGAATCGATCCAGCGATCTCCGGATGATAGGGCGAGCACTTTACCACTTTAACGTTCTGCAGATGCTATTTTGTGCCTGTCTTCGCTGGATAAAACCTGTTTGATCTAAACTTATTTGGGGAGGATTACTTTAATTCGTTTTGCCAAAATGTGCGTAAATATTTTGTAGTCTTGATTCTTATCGGATCCTAACTTTCACATTCAAGCTTATCCTTTCCTTCCATACGTAACACTGAGATTAAGCGCCTCTGTCCAGGAAGGGGGATTCTGCCCGTTCATAATTGTATGCGTCTTTCAGTCTAGGTATTAATACATTCATTTCTTCATACCAGTCCATCCGGTCCCTCCACTTTATTGGTTTTTAATGTTAATTTGGCTTTTTTATTTCTTATTCCGAAATATCTTTGCTTAATATTTGTTCATCTGTTGCTTTAGGTATTTTAATAATTTGGCCGATTCGCCCCCTGCTTCCTAATGTCTATGTTCTAGAAAAATGTATTTCTTCTTTATATCATTACTGTAAATTTAATTTAATTCCTTCTTTTTTAAAAAAAATCTATTTCCCTTTTTATTCCTTGGTTTACCTTCTTTTTGTGTATATTTTCAAACTTTTTAAACTCTATTTGTATTTCTTGTATTTTTAGGTTAGAAAAATATCCTATAATGTTTCCTCTCAGAACGGCTTTGCATGCATCCCATAGAGTTAATTGAGAAACTTCCCCATTGGCATTTAATTCAAAAATATACTTTAATATCCATCTTTATTTGTTTCACAAATGTGAAAAAACAAATAAAGATTATAGTAATAATATTACGGGTCCACGCGGGACGGCGTGTGGGGTACGGACAACTGAGTTTCAAGTGCAAAATAACATTAGCCGTCTTAGCATTTAAGTTAAGCTAGCTAGCTTGTGATAACTGAGGTAATAAACTGTATACAATTATTATAATTTCTAAAAAAAAATTCAGACACAGTTACTCAGTACAATCTTTTCACCGAATACTTTTTTACTCTTACTTGAGTAATATTTTGGATGCCTACTTTTTACGTCTATTCGAGTAATATTATTTTATAGTACAGCTACTCTTACTTGAGTACATTTTTTGGCTACTCACATACTAAACACATTTACCTTTTTCCCTTGAAAATCCAGTCCCCTTTACTGCCGTGCTTTTCGAGCACATTTTTTTACCTTGTGGCTTAAAAATTTGACCAATGTGATCTCGGCTTGAGCCGGGGGTTTCGGGCAAAAGCCTGATATGAGCTCTCAATGTTTAATACTGTTAAAGAGGCGGGCTCTAATCCGTCTGTTAACAAATCTTCAACAAAGCTGATTATAGATGTTGCATCTTCCTCGGCTCCTTCCCTTACTCCATATATTCTGAACTTCCTCATAAGACCGAATCAGAACCTCGGCCGAGTTAATGCGTTCTGCCGTTCTTCCACCCTTTTGTAGACTATGTTAATGTATTCTATTATACTGTTTATCTGATGTTTGAAGTCCGTTCTGAATTCTCTTATCGCATTCAAAATTAGACCCCAAGTTGGCTTCCCACTCAGGCTCTCCCTCTGTATCTAAGCGTGTATCCTTTGTCATATTGCTACCAGCTAGTAAATTGTCTTCCTTTCTTTTGTTGTGTTCTGTACATTTCTGTAAGAGATATGTCTGCACTTAAGTTCTTTTCCTGTTAATAATTTGAGTTATATCGGGCACTTTTGTACTTATTTTCCTATGCTGCCATAGCCTAGCCCGCTAGACCGGAGTTTTATGCTAGCTAAACTAATATCTGTGTTCTTATGAAGCCATATAGTGCTTGTTCAGAAAGCCACTTCTACTGTGTCTTAACGGTCACCAGGAGGCGACCTCTGGCTCTAAAAAAAAACAGTGTTTTTTTTTTTTTTTTTTTGAACATGCGAAACATGCAGTTCCTCAAATGACCAATAGGAGCTCCAGAACTGAGTCAATTCTTATGGAACCCCATGTCAAAATGTCGACCTTTACAACAGACAGAGATATGTTTACAACCTGGTACAAAAGGAAAATATGTATAAAATTGTAAATAATCAGTTTAAATTATATTAAACCATAAAACAACTGATTTGAGTGACAGCTGCAGTGCAGGTGTCAAACCGCTAGCTGTTTGCTATACGTCACTTAAGCTAACCAGCTAACTGGAATCGCTGTAGTTTAACTCACCAAGAAAAGTGTAGGGGTCCACGCGGGACGGCGTGTGGGGTACGGACAACCGAGTTTCAAGTGCAAAATAACATTAGCCATCTTAGCATTTAAGCTAAGTTAAGCTAGCTAGCTTGTGATAACTGAGGTAAGTAGATGTGTCTGTTAACTGTAGTTTAGGCGGAGTCAGCTGCTGCCAAGATGGCGACGACCAGAGCTCAAAACCTGTGTGGTTGGCGTCACTGAGGGTGTGTCCAGGTCTCTTTATACACTCTGTGGTTCTTGTCAGCTGCTTTCTTAGCTAGCATGAAAGCTAATCACCGACAGCCTTAACCCTAAAATCAGTAACACACACTGAAAAACACGAATACAGACTTTATTACACTCAGTACGACACTGCGTCTTGAGGTTTTGTTGTATTTCATTTGATGATTGGTGAAGAAAACAGCGCTTTTCTCATTTCGGTCTCACATTGTGTCTCTGCCCGTCTGTCTGTGATGACGTTGGCTCAGCGTGCACTACCGGACAGGTGAGTCGCAGTCAGACGTTCGTGTTTCATGCAGATAGCCGAAGTGGTGATCAGTGAAGTCCACATTAATGTTATAAAGACCACACTATGTGTGTGTGTGTGTGTGTGTGTGTGTGTGTGTGTGTGTGTAAACAGCAGTGGTAAGACAGTCAAGTGAGCTACACAGGGTCCTTCTTCTCTCGTTGAGCGATTCGGCGGAGCTTCATCTCAGTCAGCTGGATGTAGCGGATCACGTTGGTATCTGTCACACACACACACACACACACACGCACACATCACAGTAAGACCGGAACAGTGGTGTGGGGGGGTTGTCATTGGGGGTGGGGGGTTAGTCTGAGAAGTGTTTATTTCTAAATATTTAGTTATAGAAGGCTGAGAAAGGAAGAGTTTATAACACTTATTACACGGCCAAAAATATTCATATGCAGAAAACCTGTTTCACAAATCACACACACACACTCACACACATCTGTTTCTCTTCTGTTTTCTGTCAAAAGTAACCAAATGAATTATTGTGTGTGTAATGGTTTAGCCTGTGTAATTCAGGCCGTTTTCTCACTGGGTTTCGGGAACTGTTTCCGAGAACACTTGGCCCCGGGACCAGCTGATTTTTATCTGTTTTTTCACTGTGACGTCACGCAATCACTATTCGACCCGCTGTACACAAACGACGGTGGCTGCTAAGGGATGTCTTTGGCGCAACGAAGAAGTCAATTGTCTGTTTGAAATTTGGGCAGAGAAAAATATTCAGCTGAATAATACATATAAAAACTCTGAGATTTGAGAACATTTACAGACACGCGGGTACAGCAGGAGAACTGAATAGTACCGCACAAAAAAAAATCCAGCTCCAGTACGGGATGCACTTGGCAAAGTCCTGCAGCTCCACTGATGAAAAAGACAATTTCAGTGGTATGATGCCGTGGACAAAATTATCGGCAAATTGGGGAGAGTCAGAGCCCCGCTGTCCCACAACACAAACAACCTCACATCCATTGTCTGAGCCAGACAGCATTTGCTTCCTTTAGGGCCTGTTTTCAGATTTTATTTTATTTTATCCAGCCAATTTGGAGATATCCTGCTCATGTTCTTGGGTAATTTGTCCGTTTGAAACATAAAATGAGTGGATAGCATATACAGTGGAACCACGGATTGTGAGTAACGCGGTTTACCAGTGTTCCGCAAGACGAGCAAAGATTTTTAATAAATTTTGACTTGGAAGACGAATAAGTCTTGGTTTACGAGCACCGAGTATCATGTATCACACATGCGCTTCTTGTTTTGACGCCGAGCGTCACGTGATCACAACTGAGCCAACGGGTTTTCTCTCTCTTGTGCTGTGGAATTGTGGGTAATCGTCTCCCCTGCTGGGTCTTAGTGCTCGTCACTTACTGGTATAATTAGCATAATTAAGTGCACACGTGTACTGTTTACTATAACACTGTGACCACGTGTGTGTGTAAAACATATTTTATTTTGTGTCTGTATATTTTGTGTGTGTACAGCGCGCGTGTAAAGCAAAAGCAAGTCTTATTAGAGAGGTTAAAGATCCATTTTCTCTCTCTGTATAAGCCTGCACTTTGTCATTGGACACCGTGCCCCTTCTCACACACACACACACACACACACACACACAAACACTCTTTCTCTCTGCTCAACACAGAAACACGGCTCTGTCGCGATTATTTTCAAAGTTAAAGTTCAGGTTAATTTGTTTTATTTTTACTTTACAGCAGTGATTCCGTTAGTGTGTTGCTCAATCGAGTGTCATTAATGATATTCCTTGTTAATTTTTCTAATAAAACAGTCTTTCCGTTAATATGTGTGTGTGTGTGTGTCAAATAAGAGAGGAAGAAGGATTACTGTGTAAGATGAGAAGAGGGAGAGGAGGGGTCTAATTCCTCCTCTCCTCTTACTTTAGCTTCACACACACACACACACACACACACACAGCGCACATAAACGGAAACACTTATGTCGGGATTTATTTGTTCCTTTTTTAAAGGTAAAGTGCAGGTTAATTTTTTTATTTTTAATTTATATTTTGTATTAATTATTTTTATGTATTTACTTTTTTGGGCTGTAGAATGAATAATTTGAGTTTCCATTATTTCTTATGGGAAAATTCGCTTTGATTTTACGCTTCTGGAAAGATTTATGCTCGTAATCCAAGGTTCCACTGGAATGTGAGGATGAGTCTTCTGCGTTATGTTACAACAAAAGTAGCTCCAACTGCTCCTTTGTGTCTGCTGAGTTTAAGGCCCCAGATACAGTGGTGTGAAAAACTATTTGCCCCCCTCCTGATTTCTTATTCTTTTGCATGTTTGTCACACAAAATGTT
>JAQMYI010000039.1:36082341-36095583 GCA_030014275.1 Clariallabes melas
AACTTTAAAGCACTTTTTGTAAGTCGCTCTGGATAAGAGCGTCTGCCAAATGCCTAAATGTAAATGTAAATGTAAATTAATACACTCATACACTAATACACTAAACACTAATACACTCATACACTAAACACTAATACACTCATACACTAATACACTAAACACTAATACACTCATACACCCATACACTAAACACTGATACACTAAACACTGATACACTAAGCACTAATACACTAAACACTAATACACTAAACACTAATACACTAAACACTAAGACACTAATATACTCATTCACTAATACACTAAACACTAATACACTAAACACTAATACACTCATTCACTAATACACTAAACACTAATACACTGAACACTCATACACTAATACACTAAACACTAATACACTCATACACTAATACAGTAAACACTAATACACTAAACACTAAGACACTAATACACTCATACACTAATATATTCATACACTAAAACTAATACACTCATACACTAATACACTAAACACTCATACACTAAACACTAATACACTCATAAACTAATACACTAAACACTAATACACTAAACACTCATACACTAATACACTAAACACTAATAAACTCATACACCCATACACTAAACACTGATACACTAAACACTAATACAATAAACACTGATACACTAAGCACTAATACACCAAACACTAATACACTAAACACTAAGACACTAATACACTCATTCACTAATACACTAAACACTAAGACACTAATACACTAAACACTAATACATTCATACACTAATACACTAATACACTAAACACTAATACTAGTGAAGTTTAGTTAGTGAAAGTTTCCACCGGCCCTGCACATGCAAAAATGAACGCATATGTGGAAGGAGATAAGCATGGAGACAGTGTGTGAGGTTGTTGAAACAGTGCCATGGTGAGATGTTTTTTGGTCAGGTGGTGTGTGTTACAGCGGAATGAAAAGGAAATCATGTGTGATCTATTTGTTAAAAATACTAAACAAATAATGAATTGAATTGATTTTGTGTAAGCTGTTGGCTTTTACTCAGAGCTCAGGAAGGAAGTGTGACATCAAACTAGCGAGTGATGATAAAACGTTATTGCGGGAAAGTCAATGAAAATAACTTACAGTAGTCGTTAAAGTCGCGGTTATATTTTCTCTTAACCCTGACAAGTGGATCAGTAGTATGCGTGTGTGTGTGTGTGTGTGTGTGTGTGTGTGTGTGTGTGTGTGTGTGTGTGTGTGTTTGTGTGTGTGTGTGTATCAGTAGTATGTGTGTGTGTGTGTGTGTGTGTGTGGATCAGGAGTGTGTGTGTGGGTCAGGAGTGTGTGTGTGGATCAGGAGTGTGTGTGTGGGTCAGGAGTGTGTGTGTGTGGAACAATAAAGATTAAACACTGCTACAAGTTGACTTTATTCCTGTTATTTAAAGGGAGGGAGTGTGTACTAGTGTACTAACTCACACACACCGAGTGTTGATGGAGCCTCATTAAAGGTTAACACGATTTAACTCACTCATTGCCGCGTCCAAGGAACACACGCTGCATGTGAAGCAGGAGAGTGACGCGGTATGTCAGTGTGTGATATCACACACACAATTGACCTTAATGTGCTGCGTGAAAGAAGACGTCAGTATAAAGTTTTATTTCTTACATCAGACTGGAAGCACGGCAGAGAGGCGGAGCTCTTTCTCAAACAGAACCTAGAATGATGCAGCCAATCAGTGACAGGCGTGTTGGGAGATGTAAGGGGTGTGGTTTAGGAGATGTAAGGGGTGGTGTTTGAGAGATGAAAGGGTTGTCGTTTGGAAGGTGTAAGGGGTGGGGTTTGAGATATATAAGGGGTGGGGTTTGAGAGATGTAAGGGGTGGGGTTTGGGAGATGTAAGGGGTGGGGTTTGGGAGATGTTAGGGGTGAATAACTAATAGAGGCGCGTCTCACAGACTGGAGTAAAGTAGAAGTTAACCCTAACCCTAACCCTAACCACATCAAAAACACCACCACCTTCAACGTCATTAAAAAGACCACCAAAACCAATAACAGCAACACCATAAACAATAACACCACCAGCATCAACACCACCAAAATCAATCCTTATAAAGAGTTCAATTATAATAAAGTAAATACCAAAACATCTGTCTGCACAGGTGTTTAATCAGTGCAGTTCCATCTTCCTGTCCCTCCCTGTCTCTCTGTCTCTCACTCCCTCTACCCCCTCCCCAGGTGTCTCTGGCTCACACTCACTATTGGGATTCTCTGTGTGTCACAAAATCGATAAGACGATTCCATTAAAGAATGCGACATCTCTCAGATCTCCCTCTCCGTCTCCATCTCTGTCTGTCTGTCCATTTGTCTGTCCATCTGTCTGCCTGAGAGAGAAAAAAGGGAGAAGGGTTACCCCTTCGTTTTCTCTCTCTACCCCTCTTTCTGTCTCAGTATTGAGTATTTTTAACAAGAGAGTCATCTGTGCTGTCTAGGACTCTCTCTCTCTCTCTCTCTCTCTCTCTCGCTTTTTCCTCCCCTTCCCCCACTCCTCTCTATTCCACCGCGCTGCTATTCTCTAGCAATCGAGCGAGGGAGAGAGAGAGAGAGGAAGATGGAAAGAAGGAGATAGGAGAGAGAGGGGAATGAGTGTAAGAATCCTCAGCTCTAGAAGACTACTAGAACGAACACACACACACACACACACACTGTGTTGCAGTGCTATTGAGCTCGGAAGAAGAGCGCTGGATACGGCCAAGACACACACGTGGAGGTTGTGTGTCTAACAGTCATCTGTATCTTTAGTGAGCTGTGTGTGTGTGTGTGTGTGTGTGTGTGTGTGTGTGTGTGTGTGTGTGTGTGTGTGTGTTTAACACAGTAGATGTAAACACTCAGTGATGGAGGTCTCGTTGCGTCTTCTTCTTCTGTGCTGATCTCAGTGGATTATTGCAAAGACATTGTGGAATTTAACTGGTGAAACTTTGTGTGTCCGCACGTGTGTGAGCCAATTTGGTATCTCATTGATGGATCCTGCAGGAATGCTTATGACTCGAGACGAGAAAATGTGAATCAGATGCAGAGTGAGTTTTATTCATATTTCTGTGATACAGACATAATCTGTGTTCTTCTCTCTTTCTTCTTTCTGCCTCCTTCTCTGTCTCCTCATCGCCGCCTCCTCCTCTCTCTGTCTCCTCTCCATCTCCTCCTGCTTTGTCTCCTCCTCTCTGTCTCCTCTCCATCTCCTCCTCTGTCTCCACCTCTCTGTCTTCTTTCTGTCTCCTTCACTGTCTCCTCATCACCGCCTCCTCTCTATCTCCTCTCCTTCTCCTCCTCCTTTGTCTCCTCCTCTCTGTCACTTCTCCGTCTCCCCCTCTCTGTCTCCTCTCCATCTCCTCCTCTCTGTCTCATTCTCTCTGTTCCCTCTCCATCTGCTCCTCTCTGTCTCCTCTCCATCTCCTCCTTTCCATCTCCTCCCTGTCTCCTTTTTGTCTCCTCCCCTCTGTCTCCACTCCAACTCCTCATCTCCTATATCTCCTCTCTGTCTCCTTCTCTTTATCTCATCTCCATCTCCTCCTTCCTGTCTCCTCTTTGTTTCCCCCTCTCCATCTCCTTCTCTCTCTTTTCCTCTGTCTTCTTCTTTCCATCTCGTCTCAGTGTCCTTGTCTCCTCACCGTCTCCTCCTCTCTGTCTCCTCTCCATTGCCTCCTTTCCATCTCCTCCCTGTCTCCGCCTCTTCCTCTCTGTCTCCCCTCTATCTCATCCTCCTCTGTCTCCTCCTCTCTGTTTCTTCTCTGTCTCCTTCTCTCTGTCTCCTCTCCATCTTCTCCTCCTCTGTCTCCTCCTTTCTGTCTCTTCTTCATCTCCTCCTCTCTGTCCCCTCTCCATTTCCTCCTCTCTGTCTTCTCTCCATCTACTCCTTTTCATCTCCTCCCTGTCTTCTCCTCTGTGTCTCCTCTCCAACTCCCCCTCTCTGTCTCCTCCTCTAACTCCTACCTGTCTCCTTCTCTTTATCTCATCTTCATTTCCTCCTTCCTGTCTCCTCCTAGTCTCTCTCTGCCTTCTCTTCGTCTCTTCCTCTGTCTTCTCCTTTCCATCTGCTCTCAGTCTCCTCTTAGTCTCCTTGTCTCCTCTCCATCTCCTCCTCTGTGTCTCCTCTCCAACTCCTCCTCCGTCTCTCTCCTCTCTGTCTCCTTATCTTTGTCTCATCATATCCTCCTGTCTCCTCTCTGTCTCCTCCTCTATGTCTCCTCCTCTTGTGTTGTGTTCTCCTCATCTGTCCCATTCTCTCTGTGTCATTTTCTCTGTCACCTCCTCTCTTTGTTCTCCTCTGTTCAATCTCCTCTCTGTCTCTTCCTCTCTGTCTCTTCATCTCCTCCTCTCTGTCTCCTACTCTGTCTCCACTCCGTTTCCTCTCTGTCTTCTCCTCTTTGTTTCTGGTGATGATGAGATACTGCTGACACTTTGGAGCTGAAAATTAGAATTGCTTTCTTTCTTTACGTTAATAAGAGAAGAAAATCGTAGCTTGCAGTGAGAAACTCCCCTGTGCGGAAGGTGTGTGTGATATTGCAGCTCCAGATTTACCTCTGACTATTGTCCAGCGCTCATACTGGGAACTCCTTACACTGATGTCACGCACTCACCTTTACTTTAGGAAATCTTCCCTGGGTCAGCAGTTATACACGCCTTTAATAATTCAGCTTGTGTCTCTTACTTCAGACAGAATGAGGTCACTCTGTGTTTTCTCTCTGTTTTTGAACTTTAGTGTCCGTCTGAGCAACCTGTCAATCAGGGGCCTTGGCGTCAGGATGGCTCCGCCCCCTCCCACCAATGCTCCACATGTGTGTTTATCATGTGTGGTGATCATGAGTAGCATGGCGCTGATGGATGTGTACCTGGTGGAGCAGAACCATGGGCCGCGTAAGATCGGTGTGTTCATCGTAGTGAGTGTGGGTGACGTGTGTTTCCTCATTGCGCTGCGATACGTTGCCGTCTGGGTCGGAACCGAACTCAGAACGGCAAAACGTGGATATGCCATGATTCTCTGGTTCCTCTACATTTTTGTTTTGGAGATCAAAGTCTACTTCATCTACCAGAACTATAAATCGGACCGGAAGAGCCTGGACACTCTGACGCGTAAAGCTTTAACGCTGCTCCTCTCCGTGTGCGTCCCCGTGTTGTTCATCATCCTTGTCGCCGTGGATCACATGGAGTACGTCAGGGCTTTCAGGAAAAAGGAGGAGATACGGAACCGGCTCTTCTGGGTGGTGGTGGACCTCCTGGACGTTTTGGACATCCAGGCCAATCTGTGGGAGCCACAGAAGAAAGGCTTTCCGCTGTGGGCTGAGGGCTTGATGTTCTTCTACTGCTACATCCTGCTGCTGGTGCTACCGTGTGTTAGCCTCAGTGAGATTAGCATGCAGGGAGTCAACATCAGCCCGCACAAGATGATGCTCTACCCCATCCTGAGTCTCATCACCCTCAACATCATCACCATCTTCATTCGAGGAGGAAACATGCTGCTGTACAAAGACAGCCGCGTGTCAGGGATTCTCATGGGGAAGAACGTCCTGGCCATCATGATGAAGACATGCAGCTTTGTGCAGTACAGGAAACAGCTGCAGAGCGCTACCCTCAGCGCTAACACTCCTCCTCCTGCTGCTCCTCCTGCTCCTTCTGCAGCAGCCTTCAGCGTCGAGCTGCACAAAAACTCACTGACTCACTGTCGAAATGTTCCTCAAACAACACTGCCTGAACTTGCTGCATCTGAGCACACATGACACACACACACACACACACACACACACACACACACACACACACACACACACACACACACACACACAAATTGGGGACTTCTAAAACACTCTGTACTCCTGATGATGATGATGATGATGATGAACCTCCTTTTTAGACTGTGGGTCTAATGTGATGTTTAACTTGGTCACATCTGATGGGAGGGGCTTTATTTGGCCAATAGGCAGGGCTTAAGTGTGATAGTGGTGGGATTTAACTCTGACTGTGGATGTAGCTTATGCTTGGCAGTGGGTGAGGCTTTTCTCAAAGCCCTGGTGCCTACACAGTGAGTGGTTACTATTGTTACAAAACATTTATTTTTCCTAATGATTTTGTGACACATTTTAATGTCTCAGTGTTTTTCTTGTCATGGAAATAAATACAAAATCTTTTAGAACTTTAAGGTCTTCTGGTCAGTCCCAGGTTCTGGAAGGTTTGAAGTTTGAGGAGCAGAGCAGAGTCTTTATATTCTTATATTCCTCAAAGAAATGAAGCAGCAGTACTGTGACAGGGTTCCACATAGTACTCCTTAGGAGCACAGAGTCACAGAGTCAGTGCACAGGTATGAGGAATTCTCACCGCAAGTAGCCAATGAACACAGAGGAGGCGGGGTCAAGGGCAGGATACAGGAAATGGAGGGAAATTCAAAATTCAAGCTGGTGGCACTATTACACCTGGTGTTTTCTACCTCACATCTATGTGTGATGGTTTATTTTTCTTCTTCTTCTTGAAGGTGTGCTCTTGCTTTTGTGTGAGTTGTCCTGAGAGTTATGTGTTCAGTTGGCCCTCAGTGGGAGTGACGTGTTGCGTAGTGTATGATCCCACATCTGGCAGTCGTTAATTGTGTGTGTGTGTGTGTGTGAGATCCGCCATTCCGTCGTCTGTAGAAGCTGGTGGGTTGGTGTACACTCCTAGTCTGTCCAGTGTATCCACCCAGTCAGTCCAGTGTGTACACGCCCACTCTGTCCAGTGGACACTCCCACTCTGTCCAGTGTACACTCCTAGTCTGTCCAGAGGACACTCCCACTCTGTCCAGCGTACACTCCTAGTCTGTCCAGAGGACACTCCCACTCTGTCCAGCGTACACTCCTAGTCTGTCCCGTGTACACGCCCAGTCTGTCCAGAGGACACACCCACTCTGTCCAGTGTACACGCCCACTCTGTCCAGTGTACACGCCCACTCTGTCCAATGAAAATGCCCAGTCTGTCCAATGGACACACCTGCTCTGTCCAATGGACACTCTCACTCTGTCCAGTGTACACGCCCAGTCTGTCCAAAATTCAAATTCAAATTTTATGACACATGCACAATCATACACAATATGATATAAAGTGAAATGCTTATTAGAAAGGTTTCAGTATGAAATAAGAGAAATAAGAGATTTTAATAAATTAGAAATATAGAAAAATATGGAAAAAATGTTAGCTGTAAAAAGACTTTTCACATTATGTACAAATAATAAAATAATAAAAAATAAAATAGTAGAATAAAAATAGAAATAGATAAATATAATAAAATATCATAAAATATAGATGAGTTGAAGTGGAATGTAAAGACCATGTCCAGTTATGGGAAAGACAATGTGCAGAATGTGCAGATGAATGTGCCAGGTCGGAGTTCAAAGTTCACAGTTGTGTCGTGTGCAAAATGTGCAGATGTGCCATATGTAATATATGCCATATATAATGTGTGATGAGCAATGTGATGAGAAGTGAGATTATGAGAAAGCAGATTAGAATGTTAAGTCCTGTGTGGTGGTGTGATTGAGAGTCCTTATATCCTGCGGGAAGAAGCTCCTCCTCAGTCTCTCTGTGTTGGCCTTCAGGGAGCAGAAGCGCTTTTCTGACCGCAACAGAGAGAACAGTCCATTATTGGGATGGCTGAGGTCGTTCACGATCTTCCTGGCCTTGGTCCAGCACTGCTTGTTGTAGATCGAGTGCAGATCAGGGAGCTCGGTGCGGATGAGGCGCTCAGCTGATCTCACCACCCTCTGTAGAGCTCGTCTGACCTGCATGGTGCTGTTCCCGAACCAGGTCATGATGTTTCCCATTAGGCTCTCTATGGTGCAGGAGTAGAAATTCTTGAGCACCCTGAACTCTGTGTGCAGTTTACACAGAGTCTGAAGTCAGAGTCTCTCAAGTGTCTGAGGTGGGCTGACCTTCTTCACTACAGCATTGATTTGACAGGACCATGACAGGTTCTGTGTGATGTGACCATTGATGCATCTGAAGCTGTTCACTCTCTCCACTGGGCTCTCGTTGATGACGGGGGTCTGGTAGTTCCTCTTTTGCTTTGTACTAAAGAACACTATCAGGTCCTTTGTCTTGCTGACGTTTGGGAGGAGGTTGTTCCACTGGCACCAGGTCTCCAGATTCCTACTCTCCTTCAGGTAAGCCGTCTCGTTGTTGTCAGAGATCAGGCCCACCATGACGGTGTCATCAGCAAACTTGATGATGGTGGTGAAGTTGGTAGTGGCCACGCAGTCGTAGGTGTACAATGAGTACAACAGGGGGCTCAGAACACAACCCTGGGAGGCTCCAGTGCTGAGCGTGAGTGAGACTGAGACATGTTCGCCCATCCTTACTGCCTGTGGTCTGCCAGTTAGGAAAATCAGAGATCCATTGACACAGAGATGGGCTGAGTACCAGGTGCTCCAGTGTTGGCTTCCTGATGCTAATGCTAAAGCTAATGCTAATGGCTGCAGCCTCAAAGCAAGCGTAGAAGGTGTTTAGCTTGTCTGCCAGATATACGCCCTCTCTCTGTCCAGTGTAAACGCCCAGTCTGTCCAGTGTAAACTCCCAGTCTGTTCAGTGGACATGTCCGTATGTCCAGTGTCCACGCACAGCCCAGTATGTTCAGAATCTCGGTGTTAGCTACTGAGTAACTGAGTAAGTAATTCACTGAAGGCAAAAATTTTAAATCAGAATGTGAGCTGTAACACACAGCGGGTAAAGAGCAGTGCTGTAACCTCACTAAGAACAAATATATAAATGTTATTTATAAAGGGAGAAAAAGTTGTTGTATTTATTATTATTACTATTATTGTTGTTGTTGTTGTTGTTGTTTGTAACAGAACACTCAGCAGAAGCCGTCATTTCTCAGAACTCTGGCTTTCAGAAAACAATCTGCAAAAATACATTTATTACTAATAATGATAATATTTTAGTTACTTAACCCTTGTGTGGTGTTTATATTTTTTTTACTCAGCCAGTGTTCTGGTTCTGGTGCATTTTGTAGTTTTTAATTCAACACAATCAATCAATTTTATGTTACAATACTCAACAGATTTTTACTTCATCTTGATTACAAGCAATATACACAGGATATATACAACATTTGCCCTTTACCTTTGTTAGATCACATTTATGAATTAAAGTGCTATTCGTTTTTTTTTTTTTTTTTTTTAATAAAATGTAATACAAAAAGATCAACTATCAGTGGAAAAAAATCAACAGATTTACTAATTAAGCAACTATTGATTTTGATTTATATGAACTTAATTAGAAGTTTACCCCTTACAGGTCATTTTACACAACACAAGCTGAACCATGTCAGTCTAGACAACACATCAGCCCCACTGAACACATTGCCTTTTCATACCAGCCTATACAACACATGAGGGGCGGAGTTTTACTGTGTATTTGAATCTTCTCTGTCCATCTTGGGCCCACACACTTCAGGTTGCACTTTTTTGTTGCTGTTGCTGGCCGCAATCTAGAATAATAGGCCCAGGGTTGTAAAATAGGGGGAGGCGGTGCACCCACTTGTCCCACACCTAGCTGTCCTGATGGCAGCTAGATTATCTCCCTAATGTCAAGCTGGTCTGTCATCTTGTTTATCAAAGTGGATAATCCTGGAAATTGTATGGAGGTTTTCCAGGGACATTGTTGCATGGAAATGTTCTCTGCTAGTTTCTGCATCCTACTGGAATTCTGTGGATTCCCTCTCAGACCTGAAAACTCCAGCAAGGATAAGAACCCCAAAGTGGGCATGTGATTGGGTTTGGTCCATCACCTTTCCCCTCATTTAAAAAAATAGGCCTTCCTTCTAAATTATAGTAATCCAGAATAATTTTCTGGATTGAACCTGGGACGAAAAGCTCAAAAGAAGACTTGATGTCCTGCACATGAGAAACAGCCATCCCTGTAGGCCACATTGGCAGCCATGCATGGTGGCTCATTTCTTGGGCAAGAAGACCATTCAATTTCACCATTTTTTGACATACATATTTTTTCACTTGCTAGCTTCTGATGAGCTTCTGTTTCTGGAGCTGGCTGTTGATGGCCTGGTTCTGCGTCTTGTCTTAGTTTTGGAACTAGCTGCTGCTCAGTCTCAACCTTTTCCTTAAAGTCACTGTCAGACTCTGAATGTTCAGAAATGTGATCCTCTTCCTCTACATCATCGTGCTTGAATTTTCCCACAATGCTGTATGACAATGTTTGCAACCTTGTGCGGGACGACAGGGCCAAAACACAAAACTCACACACTCTCTCTTTCTCTCTGTGGTGTACAGGGTGTGGTCATTGAAAATGGTTTCTGATATATGCTCGTCACAGAAAATGAGCCAAGGCCAATGAGTTTGAGTTCGAAAAAATAATTAATTGTATCTTTTTTTTGTTGATAAAAAATGAAAACGGGTCTCACTGACCCGAACACCACACAAGGGTTAATTATAATTATTTTAATAATCAAGATGATGATGTCATTAGGTTTTATGTCCAAAACTATGTCCCTGCTGACCGTGCCATGCCTGATGTGTTCCCCCTGTGTTTGCTGCCATAATGCGCTCCACTCTCCTGGGTAGGCTGTTCACTAGGTGTTTGTGCATTGCTGTGTGGAGTGTGTTATGCCGCAGCACACACAGACGTTCTGTACAGTGGTGTGTTTCAGAGTTTGTGTAACAGTTTGGGAAAGAAACACACATGGGTGTAATGGTCAAGGGTGCACAAATCTTTGGCTGTATAACCAAACTCATTTCACCAAGTGAAGAAGTGTAGTGATAAGGCGTGGAGTGTGTAACCGCAGATGTGGATGTGTTACATCGACCTCCATTAACCTTCCAGTAATCATCATATTCTGTACAGTCAACCAGCACGCACACACACACACACACACACACACACACACACCGCTCAATGTACGCTCAATGTCCATTGTAACCAGATAAAGTGTGTGCGTTATCAGATCATTAACAGCGAATGAGCAGCCACAAGCGTGGTCGCTAAGATTCCACACACTCCATGAACACGGAACTGTAAAGGAATTTATGTTAAACGGTGTGATCAGACTCTGTGTGTGTGTGAGATGCTCTGATTAGATTGAGATTGATCACGTCTACTGTCGGCGTGACGGCGTCCTCCTGAGGGTGTTTAAATGAAACGGGAACGCAGCCAGAGTCTCTGCGCTAATCTGCAGTTAAAGGCTAATTACTAATACGCCTCAGTGTGGCTAAAGCCGTTCATCAGAGAAAGTGCTGCTGTAAATCCCTCGCTCTCTGATGGAGGGAAAGAAACAGATGGAGAGCTGATTAATCTCACTCCACCACCGGAATGTTAACCGAGATTACACTCCTCACACGGCCACAGGTGAGACGCTGCGTGGTCTTAACCTTAAATCGCAGCCCGCGCTGCTCCGGGGGGCGGGGAGCGCTGATGTCACACAGTGGGGAGGGGAGGGGCAAAGTGCTGATGTCACACAGTATGGGACGGGGGCGGAGAGTTCAGTGAACACACACACACACATACACGCACACACACACACTGTAGTGTTTCCCTCACACTCCTGCAATATTACTTTATGTTCAGGTTTATATTGATGCGCTTGTTTCCATAGTAACGGCTCATACTCAGGGACATGTAGAGCGCACGCTCCGCTGGTGATAAACAGATTAATATAATCACTGATGTGGTGAAGTTTAATCTCATAAGAGGTGTGTTTGTGTGTGTGTGAGTGTGTGTAAGGAGTCTCCAGTGAGAGTGCTGTGTTACACACTGCTCTGCTGTTTCTCACACACGCGTCTGGGGATGTTTACTGATGGAGTGTTTTATTTGTGTTTTTCACTTCATGATGTGCAGGATGGATCTGTGTGTGTGTGTGTGTGTTTGTGTGTGTTTGTTCAAGCCTCTGTCTTCTCACACAAATCAACCCAATAAGCTGAATGTCTCCGGGAACACTTTCTGACCTCATTAATCTCATTAATATGCAAGTATGCAAATGAAGATCTGGTGTTGTTTTGGGGTTTTATTAAAGCTCAGAGATTATTAACAACACTGCTCAGGATTCCATTCTGTCTGTGTCACTGACGCCCTCAACACACACACACACACACACACACACACACACACACACACACACACACATATGTGAGAAGCGAGTTTACATTTAGACAACACAATAAATCAGAATTTAATTTTTTTAACTTTTAAATCAAGATGTTTATTTTTTTTTTTACATGAAGCATTTATATTCTCAAAGTCATTTGATGAATGCTGTGTGTGTGTGTTGTTTGTTTTAATTTTCTGTTCCTTTAAATTCATCCTGATTAAACACAGCCCGACTCCGAGTCATAAACCCCACTATCCCTGTGCATGATTCATCACGCTGCTGTTTGTGTGTTTGTGTGTGTGTGTGTGTGTGAGAGAGAGAGAGAGAGAGAGTGTTTGTTTATTAGTGATCTTTGCTTTTTTAGTTGTGTTGCTGTGTGTGTTGGTGTAAATCAGCTTGGCCGTGTCCCAATCCACCCACAGATCACACTTCTCATAAACCCTCCACCTCTCCACACTGCCCCGCCCCCCACGCCACCCCGGCATGAAGGAGGCACCGTCCATCACCTCAATTACCCACAATGCCTCTGGATCTCTCTCTCTCTCTCTCTCTCTCTCTCTCTCACACACACACACACACACACACACAACACACACATACTATGGTTTTATTTTTCTCAGCCCTTTGTACCCAGCAGTGTGTCAGCTTCATCAGTATAAAGTATTGTGTTTTTTCATGCTTTATTGAAGCTGAATGTTCTTTAACTCTCTCATATTAACTACAGGAGTGATGATAATATCATCTAAAAGCAGCTGAAGTGCTATTAAATTCACAAAGGTGTAATACACCAACGCCTAATGAAGCAGTTACCGTTTATACTCAAGAGATAAAAGAACTAATCAGTAATTACATTAAAACTGGTGTGATTGAATTTAACAGACTCAACAATGTTGAACGTTTGCTGATGTCTAACCTCGTGATGCTGGAGTTTAAATTCTATTGATTTTATTTGTATAGCTCTTTTAACAATTGACATTGTTGCAAAGCAGCTTTACACAATCAAAAGAATTAAGTGTGTATGAGATGTGAATGTGTGTGAATCAGAATGATCAGATCATCCCTGATGAACGAGCCGAGTGTGACGGTGCTGAGGGAAAAACTCCCTGAGATGGTAATAGGAAGAAACCTTGAGAG
>JAQMYI010000039.1:36178591-36189596 GCA_030014275.1 Clariallabes melas
GTCTTTTTTAATCCCGGATCCGAGCTGGCCGAGTGAGATCCTGAGGGAGAACAAAGGACGCGACACAAAGCGGTGGCCCCGAGGGAAACGAGCCGGTGTCAGGAACATGCTGAGAGCCAGAGCACACCGAACACCTCTGCCTAGCATCCTGCTCGCCAACCTCCAGTCACTGGAAAACAAGCACGATGACCTCAGGGCCTCAGGGTCGAGTTAAATAGACATTCAGGACTGCAATCTACTCTGCTTCACTGGGACAAGGCTGAACCCAGCGGTCCCGGACCACGCTATCCAGCCGGCTGAGTTATGCTCAGTTCACTGCATGGACAGGACACGGGACTCAAGGAAGTCAAGGGGAGGCGGCGTGTGTTTAATGGTAAACAACAGCTAGTGCCATAGCGCGAGCGTTGTTCCTCTCACATCTACCCTGCACACCCAAGCTGGAACTAGTGACTATCAAATGTCGTCCTTTTTACCTTCCACAGGAGTTTACATCGGCCATAATCAGCACCGTTTTTAATTCCACCTCAAGACGAACACAGTCATTACACAGGACCAGACAACACCGGGACAAACTTTTATCAGCTCGTCATCTGTCCCACCAAGGGCGAAAGGATAGTGGCCCATTGTTATGCAACATTCAAAGACGGCTACAAGACACAATCTTGTACCCCATTTGGGAAATCCGATCATGCCACCATCTTATGGGGTAGCCCAATCGTAAAGGCATTAGACTACGGTTTGGAGGGTCCCCGGTTCAAATTTACCAAGTTGTCCCTTTTGGGCCCTTGAGCAAGGCCCTTAACCCTCAACTGTTCAGATGTATAATGAGATTTAAAAAAGGCACTCTGGATAAGAGTGTCTGCCACATGCCTAGATGTAAATGAAAATCAGCCTCATGCCAAAATATAAACAAAGGCTCAAGTAGCAAGTTCTGGCCTTAGAGGGAGGTTGTGTGCTGGATGGACCAATCGGTGACCGCTCTACAAGGCGCAGACTGGGACATGTTCCGGCACAGCTCTGATGACATCAATGTGTTTACGGAACCGGTTGTGGGATTCATCAGGAAACTAATGGATGATAGCGGGCAAAAAACAACCATCAGAACGTTTTCCAATCAGAAGCCGTGGGTGGATATGACCATCTGCAACGCTCTGAGATCTCGCACCACCACCTATAACGCAGGCCTTGCGTCGGGTGACATGGACTTGTACAAGGCTGCGTCATACAAAGTTTGTAAAGCGGTGAAGGAGGAGAAGCAGCGCTATGGGAGAAAACTAGAGTCACAACTCCAACAGAGTGACTCTAGGAGCCTGTGGCAGGGATTAAGGACAAAGACTGATTATGAAGCACCAAAGCTTATGCTCATGGCTGCAGACAGGAAGAGAATGTCAACACTGGAAATGCATTTATCATCTGCGAGCATGATGTGAGGAGGGCCTTCAGTAGAGTGAACACCAGGAAAGCAGCAGGACAAGACGGCATCCCAGGTTGAGTTTCCTACCTCCTTCATATATCACTCACTTACCTGGACATTATGTTAAAATGTTCTTTGTCAACTACAGTTCAGCATTTAATACTATAATTCATTCCACACTCACCAACTTGCTGTAGTACCTGTGTCAGTGGATCTCCAGTTTCCTAACTGGCAGATCACAGGCATTAAGGATGGGCAGACATGTCTCAGCCTCCCTCACCCTGAGCACTGGAGAGCCCCAGGGTTGTGTTCTGAGCCCCCTGCTGTACTCATTGTACACATATGATTGCGTGGCCACTACCAACTCCACCACCATCATCAAGTTTGCTGACAACACCATCGTAGTGGGCCTCAACAATGAGACGGCCTACCTGGAGGAGATTAGGAATCCGGATTCCTAATCTGGATTGCCTCCTGAATGTCAGCAAGACAAAGGAGCTGATAGTGGACTTCAGTAAAAAGCATGAGAGGAACTACCAGACACCCGTTATCAACGAGAGCCCATGGAGAGAGTGGATAGGAAACATCTCAACCTGGTTCGGGAACAGCACCATGCAGGACAGACGAGCTCTACAGAGGGTGGTGAGATCAGCTGAGCGCATCATCCGCACCGAGCTCCCTGACCTGCACTCAATCTACAACAAGCGGTGCTGGACCAAGGCCAGGAAGATCATGAAGGACCTCAGTCTCGTCAATAATGGACTGTTTTCTCTGTTATGCTTCTGCTCCCTAAAGGCCGACACAGAGAGACTAAAGAGAAGTTTCTTCTCACAGGCGATACGGTCTCTCAATCAGAACACCACACAGGACTAAACTATTTTTGACGTTACACGTTCATGCATATTTGCACACTCACTGGGCATTTCTATTTAAATTCTATGTCAATTTCCACAACAAAAGCTTTCGATATTTGCACAGCAAAGTTTATTTATATTTTATATTTTGTACTTATCTTCTATAGCAGGGGTCGGCAAGAGCCATGTGGAGCCGTTTCCCACAGAAAAAAAAACAAAGGCAAAAAAAGACCGGGAGCCACAAAACCATTTTGACATCTAAAATGAAGATAACACTGCTTATATAGTTTTTTTTACCTTTATGTATAAAAAACTAAACATAAAAACACATATCGTACTATGTATGACTGTGTACGTGGTAAATAAATTTTAATTTGATTTAAGCACAGGCTGTTTGGTGTAATTTGCCTTGTAGTCCGGCAGATCTTCAACATAACAATAAATTACTCGAGAGAAACCTGTTTGTCTCGGCAAACGGGGGCAGGAAGTGGCGGACCGTTCCAGTCACTTCCTGTCCTCCTGCTGTAAAAACACAGGGAATACTCAGCACTGTCCTGTCTGAGTGTGGATAGGAGGAGGGGCGCAGCACTACACCACGTGGGGTTGAGTGCTCTGTCTGAATCTCCTCAGTTATGGAGAAGTCCTTCTACACCACCACAGAGCACATCCTCACTGAGAACACCACGACCTGGACCTCACCACCCTGGACCAGGTAACTGTGTGTGAGTGTGTGTGTGTGTGTGTGTGTGTGTGTGTGTGTTTAGCTCTCACCAACTTCAAAGGCGTATAGTATGTTACACGCCCCCTCTGTGTCGTTTCTCCCCCCCCAGATGTAGATGATATCTTCCACCAGCACGGCCGTGTGTCCGTAACGCATGTAGGGCACTTCACGAGTGTGTTCCCTACCTCCTGTCCTCACTGGAGGCAGCTTCGTCCACCGCAAGGACACTGACACACACACACACACACACAAACTATTATTACCCAGTAAACAGAATAAAACACATAGAATAAGGTGCAGTGTTTATATTTATTGTGTGAGATTTAATGTTCAGGGTTTGTAACGAATTAAACATTACTGGGCGAGCGCGGTGTGAGGTGTTGTGAGTCTGGGCGAGCGCGGTGTGAGGTGTTGTGAGTCTGAGGTGTTGAGGTACCGGTGTTGAAGATGTGCACGTCGATCTGCCGCAGCGTCTCGTAGTCCTCCCCCGAGCAGTAACCTCCGAACGAGTAAACTTTATGTCCCACAGGCACGGCGGCGTGATTCACCCTGCGGGGGCCACCGTCTAAACACACTGTCCACCGCAGCATCATACACACACACACACACACACACACACAGACACTCACACTGCAACCAGCACGCACACACCCCTCCAGTGCATCACCATGGCAACCAAACTAACTCCATCACACATTCCACCTACAAGCAGAACACACACACACACACACGGTAAAAATAATCAGTATACACACACACTATAAATAAACAATATACACACACACCAAATATAATACACTTATAGAGCAGCTGAAGTGAGCACAGTGTAGTTCAGTTTATCTGTGTGTGTGTGTGTGTGTGTGTGTGTGATATCTGATACTGAGCTGTAAACAGAATCTCTGTGTATAGAATAAAGATGCAGAGCTATTTATATGTACACTGTTTCATAGGAACCAGTACCTTTATCACACACACACACACACACACACACACACAAACACACAGTCTTACACAACAGGACTCGTGGAAATAAAATCTGATCTGTGACCTGTGGAGAACACTGATTAGCTAACGTGCTAATGTCAGTAAATGTCACTGTTGGGCTCATTAGCATTAGCATTAGCTTCGACTCCTTTCCTAAACACACACACACACACACTCACACGCTGCCAGAGATGAATAACATGGTTAAGTGACAGGCCTGAGTGTGTGTGTGTGTGTGTGTGTGTTGAATAACAGTTATAGAGCTAGCTTAGCCTCAATGCTAATTGTACAGATCCATCATAAGATTTAACTTCAGCTTTAATTTGGCAGAAAAACTTTTAACCTCATTTATTCACAATAATCACCTCTACACCCCCCCCCCCCACACCCACACACACTCTTTAACTCTGCTCTGTGTACACACATGCCGATAGCATTAGCATTAGCATTAAACTACAAGAGTATTATGGAAACATTCCTGTTAGACACTAAACACGCGCGCGCGCGCGTCATGCTGTAACATTAGGGCCGAGTGTGTGTGTGTGTGTGTGTGTGTGTGTGTGTGTGTAATGCTGCTGTTCAGCTCTAATCGTCACAGCTGGAGTGTGTGTACAGTGTACAGAGTGTGTTGTTACTCACTGTGTGTGTGTGTGTGGTGAGAAACACAGAATAATGATGAAGCGCGCGACGCTGCGGTGGAACCCGAGTGTCAGAAACACAGCACACACCACTGCACCTCCGTACTGACCGCTGATTGGCTCTGACTATCACGTGACTCAAAGACCACGTGACCGACTCCACTCCGTTTAAAGGGCCCCGTATTTCATCAGGTGTGTGTGTGTGTGTGTGAATGAGAGTTAGAATTCAGTGCTGAGAAAATGTGTGATACATAAACATTTTTAATAAAAAATGTTGTGAAAAAAATGTAATCTTAAATTTAATCTCAGAAGTAGTGATGGCGATATGAAGCCTCGTGAATCTCTGAAACTTCCAGCCAAGTGGTTCACAAAAGGGTTCATTTGCACACAAACCCCCCCTACTGGTCAAAAAAGGTATGACGAGCAGTTGTGTTCGTAGTCATTTTCCCAGGACTGTATGTGATCCTCTTAAAGCTGTCTTGCCCTACTGTAGGTTGGACATGGGAATTATACATGATTATCATTAAACTATGCATTTTTCTATTGTGAGAACAAGATAATAGCCCATTTAAACCATCTGTTGGTGTCTTCTCCTATTAACGTGCTCGTTCTTGTTTGTAAATAGTGTTTATAAGATTTTCGTGCCCGGTACATTTTGATCAATGTTCCATAGTAGTAGCACACATACCAAAGTGAAATTACATTAATATTTCATAATTTCGTTCATATGAGAGAGAGGGACAGTGATGTTTTCCAACTGGTGCAATGTTACTAAGAAGATGAAATAATAATCATAATAATAATAATAATAATAATAATAATAAGACATTATAGGTGCTTAGTTGATGTGAGTCTGGCAGGATGTGATTAACTCTTCAAACTGAGGCAGTGTTACTGAAAAGTGGAAAGAAGAGAAGGGCATGTGCATGGTGACCCTTTATTCATTTTTATTTAAAAACAATACTACCAACAAATTGTGCAGAGATTCATTGGGATTTACATATTTATTTTTTTGCGCACATGTTTACAAAACAAGAGAGGGAACACAAAAAACACCACAGCAAATAATTCTTTAAATAACAGATCTATAATACTAAAGAAAATATACATCAGGAATAACATTCAGAGCAGCTAAAATAACAGAGCTTGGGCTTTATATCTGGCGATACATGGCAGCAAGATTTTAACCAATTCCTGAACCGCCAATCGCAGCGAGGCTTCAAACGTCATTCATGACGTCAGTCACCGTAAACAATACAAGCCTCGAAAGACGCTTCACTAAATAGTTCCTGGATTTCTCTGCACAGGCTTCAAACCATTGGCACAGTACGTCAAATCACTACTCAGAACAGAGTGGAGATTGTGTAGATGAAATGCAGATGTCGCTAATTGTGGAAGGATGTTTTAGAGTTCAGACAGGAGATATTGTTAATTATCTCCACATACACAAAGAGACAGAGGATTTTATTTGTCACCAGTGTTGGGAAAGTTATTTTAAAAAGTAATGTACTACAAATTACTAATTACTACTTTAAAATTGTAATTTGATTACATTACTGTTTATTACATGTAAAAAGTAATTAGATTACTAATTACGTTACTTTCAAGTTACTTTGAAAACATCTGTCACTGCGTGCGCCTGTGATGGTCTACGCCTCAACCTGTTGTCGCTCCTCGCTCACTCCGTAGGCTCCCTACGTAGGTGCCCCACCCCTTCAGCAGGTGACGGAAGGGGCGGGGCCGCCAGGTCGGGCCGGCTGGCAATAATTAATGTTACCGGATCTCACGCTCATGATCTCAGCGTTAAAATCCTCCGCTTTCCCCCTCCTCCCCTCTCCCGTAAGACCTCGCCTCGTGTCCGTGTGTAACATCTAAACCACCTCAGTTCGGGGGGAAAAGATCTGGCTCGCCGGATTACTGAGCCGCTGCTTTGTCTCCCCCTAGTGTGTCTAAGTGTGTACTTGTTCCCCAGTAATGTCTTTAACACCAAATCAAGTTCACCTGTGTCTACCCCCGTGTGTCTCTATATATACCAGCCGAGCCCATAGCCCTTTGTCTGTTCACTGTTGTGCACCTTCCTGTTTCTGAGATAACTGTTCTATGTTTGTGTACACTCCTCCTCCTCCCCCACGATTGAGCTGTGTCTGCAGGATCGGTTCTTTCGTGTGTATTTAAGACAAGCTACGTCAAGGTCAAAGTCACGGCTGAGGGAAGCTCAGCTCTTCGAGTTCAGCGCTGAGCTGAAGTTCATTGTTTGTATATCCTTTTTTTGTTGTGTGTACTACTACGGGCCCACCTGCAGACCCCGCCTGGGAAGCCGACAATCCCACGTTTGGATCGGACATTACTGTTGTCTCTTTCGTTTTTTCTTTTGTTTGAATCATCATATAATAAATCCAATTTTGTTCTCCCTGCAACTGCGTCTGCCTCCTAGATTATCATGAGACCGTTTATCCGTGGTGCCGCCCGTGCACAAAGAGTGAACCCGTTACAACAGCAAATGTAAAACTACAAAGTTCTCTGTCGATTGATTAAAGCACATGCGTGTTAACTGATGCTGCTGCGCAAAATATGATTTTTAAATTAATTTTGATTACATTTTAAATGCAGATTTAAAATGTAATGCGTCACAGTACTGCATTATCAAAAAATGTAATTAGATTACAGTAACACGTTACACAGTAATGCGTATTACCCAACTCTGTCACATACATGGTTGTACAATACAACATTAGTGAAATGCAATTTTAAAAAACCCACTAAAAGAAAAATAAAAGAATGAGTATGTACAAAAAAAAACAATAAGAAGACTATGATATAAATTAAATATAATATAAATATAAATTATATGGAATATGCTGTAATCTGTGATATGTGTGCAATAATATGTGATAAAGTGACCAGTCTGGATGAACCGCAGAGTGTTTACTGATTTTGTTGTGGAGTGTTGTTAAAGCTGTTGTAGTATCTGCTTGTGGGGGAATATATACAACGACAGTAATAACCGATGAAAACTCCCTGGGCAGATAGAAGGGCCGGCAACCAATAAGGTTAGGAGAACAGGAACGAGACAAGATAGAGATGTTGTTGGTCATGAAGCACACTCTTCCACCTTCAGCTTTACCAGAGTTTTCTGTTCTGTCTGATCAGAAAACAGAGAAAGAAGGTAAAATGGCATCATTGGGTACTTCGAGAGAGAGCCATGTCTCTCACAAACGTGTGTGTATGTGTGCATGTGGATATGTGGATATATGTATGTATATATGGATATGTATGGGTGTGTATATATGTATGTATATATGTGTGTGTATGTGTATATATATACTTGTATTCACATTTTTATTTGTATTTTTTTATTTATATTATTTTCATTTATATATATATATATATTTTTTTTTTTATATATAAAACTTGCACAATATTAATACTACTGTATTATTCATATGCATATTTATTCTTATAATTGTACACCACTATTGCTTGTGTAGCTTGCACATAAGAATTTCACTCACATGTACTGTACCTGTGTACCAGTAACGTGATGTGACAATAAAAGTGATTTGATTTGATTTGATGTCTCCATGAAACAAATGATGTTACAGTCTCTGATGTCCCTCTGAAAATGAACTCGGGCTCTGCAGTGGTGGGCTATGTGCGCTTGCCCGCAGTCTGTTCCAAACCCTGGCTTTCTTTTCTCTGTGTTTCTTCCTTCTTTGTTTGTGTGGAGACTTGTTACATTCATTCTGGTCCGGGTTACGTAGGATCTCTCTCGGCCAGGAAGAGGTATCCAGGTTTGGTAAAACATAAGTAATACTATATCCTAGCTTTAATATTGTTGTAAAGTTGTAGGTCGTGATTGCACAAGAAGGAAGAGATAAAGAACATAAAAATAAAGTCATAAATAAAAAGCACATTTGTAGCGAGGCTGCCGCAACAGCATCTAGACAGTGTCGTGCCATCTTGACCAGCAGGTGGAGACAAAAGTCAAGTCAAAGAATGTGTTTGGCAGCACTATAACTACTACTGAATACAGTGTCAACACCACAGCACACTCTCAGAGGCCTGTCCTGTCCCCCTTTCTGTTTAGAGTCTATACATTTGACTTTTGGTCCTGATCACAGTCCTGCCACCTGCAGACCTTTTCAGATGTCTCTGACATCGTGGGCTGTATCAGTAATGGTCATGAGGAGGAGTACAGGAGTGTGGTGGACAACTTTGGTGGACAAAACCACCTGCAACTAAATGTCACAAAGACAAAAGAACTGTCCACATACACAAAGAGACAGAGGGCAGAGGATTCAAGATTTTATTTGTCACCAGTGTTGGGTAAGTTATTTTAAAAAGTAATGTACTACAAATTACTAATTACTACTTTAAAATTGCAATTTGATTACATTACTGTTTATTACATGTAAAAAGTAATTAGATTACTAATTACGTTACTTTCAAGTTACTTTGAAAACATCTGTCACTGCGTGCGCCTGTGATGGTCTACACCTCAACCTGTTGTCACTCCTCGCTCACTCCGTAGGCTCCCTACGTAGGCGCCCCACCCCTTCAGCAGGTGACCGAAGGGGCGGGGCCGCCAGGTCGGGCCGGCTGGCAATGATTAATGTTACCGGATCTCACGCTCATGATCTCAGCGTTAAAAATCCTCTGCTTTCCCCCTCCTCCCCCCTTGAACCCTCTCCTTCCCGTTTTTTTTCTAAATAAAATCACCCCTTCTCCCGTAAGACCTCGCCTCGTGTCCGTGTGTCTGTGGTGCCGCCCATGCACAAAGAGTGAACCCGTTACATCAGCAAATGTAAAACTACAAAGTTCTCTGTCGATTGATTAAAGCACATGCGCGTTAACTGATGCTGCTGTGCAAAATATGATTTTTAAATGCATTTTGATTAATTTAAAACTACAAATTACTTGCATTTAAAATGTAATGCGTTACAGTAGTGCATTATCAAAAAATGTAATTAGATTACAGTAACGCGTTACACAGTAATGCGTATTACCCAACTCTGTCACATACATGGTTGTACAATACAACATTAGTGAAATGCAATTAAAAAAAAACCCACTAATAAGAAAAATTTAAGAATGAGTATGTACAAAAAAAACAAGAAGACTATGATATAAATTAAATATAATATAAATATAAATTATATGGAATATGCTGTAATCTGTGATATGTGGGCAATAATATGTGATAAAGTGACCAGTCTGGATGACCAGTCAGTGTTGGTTAATAGGAAGCAGAAAACTCCCAGTGATCCAATCACAATTAAGGGTACTGAAGCGGACATTGTGTAAAAATATCTAGTATCTAGATGTCCACACAGACAATAAGCTAGAGTGGTATAAAAACTATAATAAAGGTCAGAGCCACCTGGACTTTCTTAAGAGACCCAGGTCTCTCAGTGTCTGCTGCAGAAACATTCTGCAGAAGTTTTATGACCCTGTGGTTGGCAGTGCCATCTTCTACACTTTAGTATGCCGATCTGCCCACAAACTGAACAAGCTTATTAGACAGAAAGCTGTCTCTGTCATGGTAGTGGAGCTGGAGTCTCTGGTGCATATGTCTGAAAGGAGAATGCTAATAAACAAACTTTGTCTGTTTTCTTTCTTCATTGTTTAGAATGATTTCCCATCCGCTGCATGCAACACTGGTGTGTTACGTCCCCAGGTCTAGGGTCCAGGAACGTAATAAATAAACAATCTTTACAACAAAGAAATAAGTGCGTGGTTTCTTTTTTTTTTTATATATATACAGGAAGCTTTCAGCTTCAGGGTTGGGCCAAGGCCACAAACTAACTAAACTACAAAGAAAAATTATAAATCAAAAACATAGGGCTAAACTATCTCCCTAACTAACAAAGTGAAAACAGGAGAAAACGGGTTCAAACACAAATGGCGCCCAACCCCTACTGCTTCCCTACACCTAACTATGTACACACGATATTTACAATATTTACAATACAACAAAAAAAAAAGGCGGCGACACCCTTCCGCCACACCAACAGAAAGACAAAAGGTAAAGAAAAAAAAGAACTCACACCACACAAACAAGAAAACTGGCGCAACCCAACAGTTTAAGGTTTTAAAGCACAACCACTGTCTCGCACATGAGACCAACATAACCCAGCGCGCATATAGGTCAAGCGACAAAGACTCGACGATTCCGGCTCTCCTCCGCCACCTTAAGGCGACGCGCAGCTCCAAGGATGGCCAATCCTGGCGCACGCCACAGATGTCCAATCAGGGTGGAGCCACCTGTGAGAGAGGGAGAGCGAGAGAGAGAAAGGGAGAGAGAGAGTCTGGTAACTCGCGGGTCGGGTTGGGGCGGGTAAAGAAATTGTCACTTTATTTGCGGGGCGGGTTGGGGCGGGTCATTAAAAACAAA
>JAQMYI010000040.1:29830-42799 GCA_030014275.1 Clariallabes melas
TCCTTAGTCCCTGCCACAGGCTCCTAGAGTCACTCTGTTGGAGTTGTGACTCTAGTTTTCTCCCGTAGCGCTGCTTCACCTCTTTACCGCCTTCCGGACATTGTATGTCGCAGCCTTGTACGAGTTCTTGTCCCCCGAAGCAAGGATGCTAGCGGATTGGTCCATCCAGTGCGCGACCTCCCTCTGAACCGGAACTTCCTGTTTGATTTCAGTGTCCTTTCGCCCCCTGGTCGGGCAGGTGATGTGCTGATGAAAGTTTGGCGCTGTGCATTTGAGGTTGGAATTGTTAAAGTCCCCTGCCACAATAAGCGCAGTGTCCTGGTGTTGTGTTTGGTGCTGTGTGAGTGCCTGCAGCTCGCATAAGGCAGTGATTGTGTCCGCTTGTGGTGGAATATTAACGGCGCTGATTATGAACGATATGAACTCCCAAGGAAGATAAAAAGGACAACACATGATGGAGTAGTAGTTCCAGGTTGGGTGTGCAGGAGCGTGTAAAAGGAACAATGCTCGCGCTGTTGCACCACCTGTTGTTTACCATTAAGCACACAATGCCTCCCCTTGACTTCCCAGAGTCCCGTGTCCTGTCCATGCGGTGAACCAAGAAGAACTCGGCCAGCTGAATGGCGTGGTCCGGCACCGCTGGGTTCAGCCATGTCTTGGTGAAGCAGAGGAGATTGCAGTCCCGAATATCTCTCTGGAACTTTACCCTGGCCCTGAGGTCATCGAGTTTGTTTTCCAGTGACTGGACATTGGCGAGCAGGCAGAGGTGTGCAGTGTGCACAGGCTCTCAGCCTGTTCCTGACGCCGGCTCGTTTCCCTCGGGGCTGCCGCTTCTACATTGGTACAGGGTTGTTTGTCAGCTGTTAGCTACCTAGCTACCTCCTGTACTGTGCAGCAGAAAATATACTCACTCAGGGGTTTGATTAATGAAATATTTAAATTAAATTAGTGCAGTATAGCCGAGTCCGACGCACAAGCTGGGGAAGAGTTGATAGCTCATGACTTCACAGCAGGCCCTTTAGTGACAAGACGTGAGCCCATTCAAGAGCTTATTAACACCCTTAGCCGCCTCAATCAAGACACCAATGATGAGGAGAGTTCCGGAGTAGGTGATGAGGGCCCTCAAGGTGACGATAGGGTAGAGCAACCGCTCATCGCTGAACAGCTCCATCCGCCTCCTCCCTCCGTCAAGTTTGAGGATGACCAAAGCCTCATTTCCATGGTGCTAGCAACCCGCCTCAGTCAGCTAGAAACAGCTTTGCAGACACTCGAAGACAAACTCTCCCAGCGAATGGATGAGCTGTCATATCAGGTGGATGAGCTGCAACGCAACCACAACACAGATGTATTAGCATACCAGAAAAAACTGGAGAATGTCCAGGCAGAGATGCAGCAACTGTGTCAGACAGTAAAAAGTGTGAGGAACAGTTCAATGACATAGGCCATGGTGGAGTGCATGAAAAGGAGGGACTCACAATTAAAGGCCATAATCGGTGCGCGACCAGTCGCTACATCCAACCCTTTCCCTCGGTCATGGTTCACTCCTCATCCCCCCTTTCCTAATAGCTGCTCACACACTCTTACTTTCAAGGCCCCTGTAAAGTTAGATTTCCCCAAGTTTTGTGGTATTGAGGGAGAAGACCCCATTAGTTTTGTGGAAAGGTTTAGGGAATATTTAGCCTTACATCCACTCTCTGATTGTGAGATACTTGCCACGCTCCCCTCTGTACTCTCCCACACTGCAAAAGACTGGTGGACAGCAGAAAACATAATGTGAGAAGCTGTGTGTCATTTTAATCCACAATTCCTTACCGAGGACCACGATGTCGAGGCTGAGAAACATCTGAGGGAATGGCTCCAGCATCCTGAAGAGAAAATAAGGGATTTCACCTTTCAATATCATGCTCTGTGGCTAAGGTGGAAACCAGGGATGACGGAGAGAGAGATAGTACAGGCAACACTGCGGAACTGTGATCCCTGTATTGCCAGCCTGCTGCGGAGCACAGTAACAACCACAGGTGAGCTGGTGCGAATTGGAACACTGGTGGAGAGGGATTTTAATGCGGCCAAAGTATTTAGGCAAAAACAAAACCCTGTTCCAACACCAAAACATAAAAAGGAGAGTAAAAGACCCACCAGCCTCAGTATTGCTCAGGCTAGCCCTTCTTTGTTAGTGGTACAACTCACCTTGAACCATATTCTTTGTACAGACATCATCGACACGGGCAGCACCTTCTCCCTCATAACTGAAACCCTGTAGAGGAAGATAAAGAGACCAACTGAAAAATGTTAGTCGGCGAGGGGGCAGTCATTTTTTAACAGAGGCTGGCGTACAGATTAATTTTAGGACAAAAGGCCATTTAGCACTCCTATACCATCCCAGGTAGAGAAGGGGAATATTTTCCTCTTTGTACCTCTACACATGGCCAAGTCTCCCTTTATGTGGCAAAACCGTTGCCTCAAGTATCAGATACCACCAAATCAACAATCTCCAACCTGGTAAGCAGCGCCAACCTGTCAGAAGAAAACAAATATCAGTTACAGGAGCTGTTGTTAGAGTGGCCAACAGTATGCACTGACAGAATTGTCCACACCAAGGCTATAACTCATCAGATTTATACCACCGATGAAATACCCATTAGGAAAAAAGCATACACTGTCCCTGTCTACAAGCAACAAATTGTGGAGGAAGAGGTCGCCAAAATGCTGAAAGCAGGGATCATTAGACCGTCTATCTCGCCATGGTCTTCCCCTGCGGTGCTGATAGGGAAGAAGGATGGTGGGACCCTCTTCTGTGTACTTATACTTTAGGGCCCTGAACAACAAAACACTGCTGGATGGCTTCTCTATGCCCCAGGTACACAAGATCTTAGAGGTGCTCTATGGGGCAACTGTGTTTAGCTCATTAGTGGGTATTGGCAGATGAAAATGCATCCGGACAGTATCCCTAAAACAACTTTTGACACTAAAACAACCAATACGAATATCTTCCATTCGGTTTGAAAAATGCAGGAGCTGTTTTTCAGAGGCTTATGACCTCTGTTTAAGCAGAAGCCATTGGGAAGTATTGTTTTGTCTATATAGATGACATTGTTGTTTCCTATCAAAAGCTACACTCAATGCTGCGTGAAAACGCTGTGGGAACATCTCTTTGTGTTACCGGTTGTGAAGCATGTGTGTATCGAACACGCCCAATTTTGGCTTATATAACCTCGGTCAGGTAACGTCATCTGATGAAGTACACCTGCAGGTTATAAATAGGAGTGAACCGGAAACATTCTGAGATCTTTTTGTCTTCAGGATTGCTTTGTGTTTGCATGTGTGTGTGTGCAAGCAAGTTAAAGTGTTTAACTCACCGATATGGCGGAGCTTCAAGCGAGATGCGTGCCTCCGTGTGATAGATCTCTTTCAGAGGGCGATCTCCACACTTTCTGTCTCTTCGTGCAGCCAAGCAGACGGCCCGTGCTATCGTCCATTCTATGGCTGCCATGATGTCCGTGGAGAGGCACCTGTGGCTAAATCTCACGGGCATCAAGGATAAGGATTGTGCATTCCTCCTTGATGCCCCCATCTTGCCTTCCGGCCTGTTTGATGAAGCTGTTAATTTTGTTGCCACTAGGTTTCGGGAGGCGAGATTATATGAACAGGCCTTCGGGAAATTTCTTGGGCTACCCAGTTCCGACCAGGTCTGACTCTCGCGAGGCGGGAAGCGCAGAAGGAGAGTGTGATGAGCCGGGAACCCCCTTGCAAAGACTTGGTGCGACTCGCCGCGCTTCGCAATCCGCCTCAAAGAGGTCGGACCTGCGCAGTGTCTTCATCATTAAGAAGAAGTCCTGAGGCTCATGCTCCCAGGACCATGGGGGTGGCTCCCCCGATGGAGGGGCACGTAGAATTCCTTTCAAGAATAAAGTCTTCTCCCTGGCACCCCCAGGAGGTGGGTGTTCATGCTCCGCCACCACTGGTGTTTCGGGCAACACCGGTCTCCAACGAGATGTTAGTTCTTCGGTCATTTCCTGCCATGTTTCAGGATGCCGAACATCTAACACCCCCTGGGCTCATGGGTCCTCGAGTCAGCCTCCCAGAGCTAGGTCTGAGACCTCCTTGGCTATTGTGCGCGCACGCAACACAACCCTGGGGGCCCAGACACTTGCAGTGCGGGGGCGTTGGTATTCTCGTATAATGTTTTCACGCAGCATCGAGTGTAGCTTTTGAAGGGGAACGTCTCGGGTTACTTTGCTGTAACCCTGTTCCCTGAAAAAAGCGGGAATGAGATGCTGCGTTCCAATGCCGCACTACTTGCGTGACTGGACCTACCCCGTTCCCTGCAACCTTAAGGAGCACTTTCTAGGTCTGGCTGGTTGGTACCACCATTTCATCCCCCACTTTTTAGAGCGTGCTGCTCCTTTGCACGCCCTGAAGAAGAAAGGAGCCTGGTGGGTATGGACCTCCGAATGCCAGTCAGCCTTCGAGGATTTGAGAGCGGCTCTTCAGAGCACGCCAGTTTTAACAGTCTCAGACTTCATCCGCCCTTTAAGAGAGACTCCAGCAATATCAGCCTAGGTGCAGTGCTCACCCAAGACCATGAGGATGGGGAACACGTGATTGCCTACGCCTCACAGGTGCTGCATGGAGCTGAAGGTAAATACTCAGCGTCGGAGAAGGAATGTCTAGCTGTGTTGTGGGCAGTGGAAAAGTGGCGACAATATCTAGAGGGTAAAGTATTTACTATCATCACTGAACATGCCATTCTAACCTGGGTTTTCAATCAGCTGAAGATATGCCTCGATATCTGAGAATATTGCAGAAACTGTGTCACATGTCAGAAATACAAACCCATTATTAGTAAGCTGGCAGGTTTACTGCAAAGCACACCTGTGGTAGAACCTGGTTTTACGTTGGGAGTAGACCCTAGTAGACCAGGTAGAACCTGGTTTTATGTTGGGAGTAGACCCATTCATTTCCCCGCTCATCCCGGCTCAACAAACATCTGCTGGTGGTCATCGATTACTTCAGCAAAGATTAAGATGTTCCCCTTAAGAACACCCAAGGCCCACAACCTAGCCAACATTTTAACCAAGGAGATTTTTACACGGTGGGGCTCTCCAGCTTACCTGGTTTCTGACAGAGGTCCGCAGTTCATGTCCCAGCTACTTAACGCCATCTGCCGGCAATGGGGCATGACCCAAAAGCTCACCACGGCCTACCATCCCCAAACAAACTTCACAGAATGAAATAATCGGACATTAAAATTTATGATCGCTGCATCCATCAAAGGTAACCACAAGCAGTGGGACCAATGGCTTTCAGAGTTCCGGTTCACCATCAATACAGCCTGGCAGGAAAGCACCAGTTACACCCCAGCAGAAATAACAGTGGGACGCAAACTGAAGGGACCACTGGAGAGAATGTTACACCAAAACATGTCACCTGATCATCCCGCTTATGCCACAGTAGAGTGTCAGGAAGCGGTTTCAGGTCATCCGGAGCAACGTAGCCCGTGCCCAGGAGAGGCAGGGGAAGTATCCAGATGACTCCAGATGACGGGCAGTCACATACAGTGTGGGCGACCACGTGTGGGTCCGCACTTTTCATCAGTCTCGGGCGGAGGACTCGCACATGGCCAAACTAGCTCCAAAATGGAAAGGATTAGCTCAGATCAAGAAGGTACTTAACAACATTAATTGGGTGAATCAAGCTGGACCATTCACGGTCCATGTAGCTAATTTGAAGCCCTTTTATGGCATAGTCATGCCTTTTTCCCGAGGGGGAGGGGGTGTAACAGGTGGTTGCCTAATTATGGACTTCCAGCCAGCGGAGGCGCTATGAGAAGCTTTCCTGTTAAATTCAAAGAGGAAGAGGGACTAGGCTAGGTTAACAGCAGCAACCACATGGCCAATGATTCATACAAACCCGAATGTGGGATCTGTTTATGTCCGAAGCACATGAGGGTTTCAGTCTTCAGTCTTTGTCAGCATGATATACTGCACATGAAACTGTGGAATTATATTTGACAATGACAGTGATGAGGAGGAAAGAAGCCGGGCTGATAGTGAGGAGGGTTTAGAGGAGGAAGAGTATAACCCGAGGAGGAAGACTCTGACACTGATGAGGAAGAAGACCCAGCCGAAGTTGTAGTCTCCTTTTGGTCGAAAAATGGAACCAAACCCTGAACCTACCCCTATATGCCATATCCTGAGTGAATTACATTTTTTTTTACTTTTCCGCATGGACTCCATTGGAGGGGAGTTATGGAAACACCTGGAAAAAGGTTGACCTGGTGAATATTGAAGCCTTTGTGTGGTGTCTATAGCTCCCGCAATGGATCTGCATCCAGCTTATGGGATGCGAACACTGGTCAGGCAATTTTTTACACTACAGTGTCTTTGCAGACCTTCCTGTGTCATGTGTGATTTGCTTTGATGACGACCACACAAGAGCAGCCTGAAGTCAACGAGACTCATTTCCAAACCAGGTCCTGACATCACTGTTGATGACCATGTTGTCAGTTTTAGGGGACGGTGCCCATTTAAGCAGTACTGTATATGCCAAACAAACCATCTAAGATATGGGAAGCATGTGATGTGAAGACATGTTATACCTGGAACATCCAAGTGTAGACAGGCAAACTCGCTGATGGTGAGAAAAAACAAAAAATAAATATGTTCATAGTCAAGCATTATATTTGTAATATAGTTAAGTTTTCCCTGTGTACATTTGGGCTTGTCTTTTCAATAAAGAAATCATATCGGTTTGTTTTGATCGGGAACACAAAAATTGTTATTTTGTGCCACAGTTTATAAAATCTAATTTGTTTCAAAAAAGAGAATTTGGTAAACATTTCTCAGGTAAATGAAGCCTGCAGGACCTACACAGCAAATAGAAGTTCAAAACTTGTAATGTTTACAAGAGCTGAAGTTGATAAAAAAAATATATATAATACATATATTATCACATAATGTTGTATTATTGTGGATTTATAATTAAATAAAATGCTCCGGTCAAAAGTGACCGGGAACATCATGAGTGTGAGCCACAAACGAACACAATATGAGGGTTAAATGGGGGTGGATTCTTAAAAAGCTAAATTCAATACTAAATCTATAGATAAATTCCACCCTGTGCACTAAACTACTAAATATTATGCTATCATAGTAAATAGTATTCTGAAATCCCATATGTCCATAATACTGGTGACTCTTAACAGGTGAGAAATCGTAGCAGTTCATGACAAGTGTTTACAATTCATAGTAAATTGTAAGGTGTTGTAGTTAAACAGTTATGTTTGTAAATTGTACGCCCTCTGCTGCCATATTTGCCTGAAGGTTTGTTAAAGATAGTTGGTGGCGTTCAAACACCCCCAGGCTGAAGAATGGATGCATTGCCATGGCAACTATGTCGCTCCTGATTCACTGTCGTGGTGATGTATTGTTTGTGTGAGTGTAGCTGTTCACGTTGTTGTGTGTTAATTGAATTTCAGATGCCATGGAAAGGCTTATAGATCAAAGTGACAGCACGGATATGAAGAGGCTTATTCCACCATGAATGAACTGGAGCGCAGAGACGAGGTCAAACTCGGAACACGTTTCCATCGAGTTGCATAAGGTACGATGGGGAAATTTCCTCTAGAACTTCCTCCATATAAGCATTCATAATTCCTCTAGAACTTTCTCCAAAGAAATGTATTCCACCTATACATTCCTGTTAGAGTTACAGTAATAATAATCTCTGTGATTCTGCTCCATTGAAGCCTGCCCATCACTCAAACCATCGAAAAAGTTATCTCTATCTGTCTTCTTTTCTCTTCTCTTGTACTCTCTTTTCTTCTCTTTTTCTTCTCTCTCTCTCTCTCTCTCTCTCTCTCTCTCTCTGTCAAGCAACACATGCTGCTACAGAGATAGCAGTGATCTAGACCTCATCTGACCTCTTGACCTGTCTGTCTCATCCTGGTGTCCCACTTCTGGTTAAAGATCTCAACTGTACGCATGGAAAGCCCGTGTGGTCTGATTGGGATGCGTGTGGTGACTGGGGATTACCATGAAGACAGTCCTGGCCTCGGCTGATGCAGACAGCTGTTCTTTGAGAACTGCAGGCGCTCAATAGTTCAGGACTAGAATTTTCTACAGTTTTGTATAGCCTCCAATAATGAACTGGACTCCATCCATATTAATTTACAGTGAACACATCTCTTGTTATATTGAACTTTCAGAAGCCTAACACACAGTATGACTGCAAAACAATTCCTGTTTTCCATTATCACCTAAATGATGTTCCCTGTTAGGTCTGGTTCCTCTCAAGGTTTCTTTCTACTGCCATCTCAGTGAGTTTTTCCTTGCCACTTTGACATTACAGTTGAATTGAATTGAATTGAAAAGCTTTTAATAAGGTTGTTTTTATAATTTTAAAGGGCTGTCCTGAATGCTGAATTGCACTGCAATTTATTAGTTTTTTTGTCTCACTATTAGACATTATTTGCGCCAAATCCTACATCCTATTTGAATCCTAAAATCCTGCATTAAAACTTTAAATTGACTAACTGAATATTAATAATTTGGACATGTTTAAATTAGAAAGATGGAAAATCAGGAGCAGTGGGTGGAGTTTGGAGAACTGAAGATTTATTGTATTATGTTATCACTGTTTTTCCACTCCCAAAATTCTATTAACTTCTACAGCCACATCACACTCCAACAAGGCAGTGTCTCAAACCCTCAGATTTTCCAGCTAACAGGATTTCACGGCTTCATTTGCTTGAAGTGCAAAAAATAAAAATCAGATGAGTCCAGATCCACTCAGTGGAAACGTCAGTGATTCCACTACTTTAGCAAGGAAAAGAAAAAGCAAGTGACGGTTTCTTTAAGGCCAAAACTGTCTTCTCTGAATCACACTTCACTTACTAACTGGAGGGCGCATCCGTGCATGTTCTAACTCACCAGAGCGTGAATATGATAAACCGAGTCCGAGTCTCCGGCGCGAGCAAGACTTCCTGCCAATTACGAGGAAAATATGTGCGAGTTAGCTGTCCCTGATCTAATTAGTGGAAAAATACCTGCCGTGTCGATTGTGATTACTGACTCAGCCACAGCATGACTCACATAATGCCTGAATGAGTGGAGGACGCAATAGACACACATATACGCATTCACATTCACAAAAGTATGAATTTAAATTGCTCAGGTGCAGTTTGGTTTAAGCTTGAATACACAAAACCTGCAGTGCCAAGAGAACTGGCACTATGATAAGCACTAAGAAAGTTACATACTAATGACATTTATGGCAATTGCCGGAAGCCCTTATCCAAAGTGTCTTGCTTGAGGGCCCAACAGTGGTAGCCTGGTTTTGCTGGGGTTTAAACCTGTGAGCTTGCCATCAGTAGTCCAACAGATTAAACACTGGGCTGCCCCTACTAGTCTCCATTGATCTTTAAGGGTTCTTTTACCCATTGTTGTTTAACCAAATCAAACCCTTCAGAAGAACGTTTAAGGAATTGAGATCTATAATGGCACCAAATATAAACCTTGCTGAACATCATAAGAGTCTCGACGTTCAATTGTCAGTCAAACCGGTACCTGTGATGAAATGTCTCCTGAAAGAAGCTGTAAAACTAACTGACATTTACAGAGACTCTTAGAAACATTAAAACATTTGAATGGTTCAAACGCTTTAAAAAAGTCTGTACGTCTGTGAATGATGGCTGGCCAAGGTGGCTCAGAGAGAAATGCAGTCGTTCCAGTGAACATTCAGCAAGTGAAACACCTGATCCTTGAAAATCGACTGATAACTTGTCGACAACTTGTGGAAAATGCACATCTTCCTGTACACGCTCCAAGATATTTCTTCATGTGTGGACCATAAAAGTAGGTCTTGGGAGGTCAGCATTTCAGACATGAAGCAGGTTCCCAGTATGGTATCCAAGCATTAGTGAAACTCTGGAATAAGTGAATAAGTGTAGCAGGAGATTATATAGAGAAATAAAGGGAGGTTTTACTCATACAGAAGTAAAATCAAAAATCCTGGTTTGACCTGAATGACCAAATAAATTGAAACTTAACCATGAAACATGAAAACAAACTTGAAATATTTTTCTTTAAAATCTTATACTTTGAATATAATCCATTTTATATCACATCATGTCATATCCACTAATTTTTTTCTTATCTTACCTTTCTTTTTTCTCTCCATTTCTTTCTTCATATCCATTTTTTTTCTTTCCTACTTTTTTTCTCACTTTTTTCTATTGCTTACCATCCTTTCCCTTTTCACAGCCTCTTTTTTTTTTTGCTTTCATTCGCATCTTTTCTCCCCGTCATTTTGTCACTTTTATTTTCTTCAGTCCCTTATCCTTGATTCCTTCATATGGGAATCCATGCATCATTACTTTTTTCGTCTTTCTTTGTCTAGTTTCATTACTCGCAAATCAATCTATGTGTTCGTTCGTGTCCTCGAAACAGAATGAATGAAAGAAAAATAGGAATGAAAGAAATATGAAAAATATTAATGCAAGTAAACAATATAGGTATATAATCTAGTAATGAAGATATAAATACACAATTTGATACATTTATGTAAAGAATAATTAAGTAATGTAGCATCATCATGTTTTTTTGACTATTTTTGGAATGCAATTTTTGCCACATAAATAAAAATCTAGCTACAGTATAATTAGTACAATGTTACTTTATACATCAAATGTCATGAACATCACACTAAACATTGCCATACATAGTAAAGTGACACAAGGTAAGTCAAACTTCTAATGAAACTGGGATGCAGCTGAAATCCTCAATCAACCAATCAGGGCCCGGTTTCTCAAAAGCTTCTTATCACTAAGTAGTTCTTAAGTTGCACCTTTAACCTCTCTCTTAACGTTATGGCACATTTCCCGAAACGTTCGTACGCTAAGTATCTCTTAGGTAAGTCACACGTTCGTAAGGTTTATAAAGACTGCTGCTAGTCGCCGCCACTGAGCAGCAGTCTTTATAAATCAGCGCTGCATGCAAGCACATTATGGCACGTTATCAAAGTCGTATTAATGATGGAATCTACTGTAGGCCTGTTTAAGAATTTAATTTTATTTGATATCAGAACTAATAGAATGACTTTTAATTAGCCTATTTCATAATGTGACTAATGCATTAAAATTGGCAATAACTTTAAATATTGAACAGGTGGAAAACAACATGGTGGCGTCCAGAAAGCAACAGATATGGCAGCGATACAGCGTGTTGTTGTGCTAAATCGAAGACGCCGCCCCCGTGGAGCCGTGTGGTTCATGTAAATTTTTTCTTTAGGCAAAACTTCAGCCCTTTTCATATTTTGCCTGAGGTGGATATTTAAAAAAAAATTCGCCTTCCAAGGCAATAGATTATGGAGCTTCTTGACCTGTTCAGACCTGCACTTGCCAGGCCAACGCGTCGTACAGTACTTACGCTCTACGTCCCGATGTCCAGCTGCTTTTTGTTTCATTGATCATTAGATATCATCCATGACTGGATGGACTTTTCTTTTGACACATTTTATTTTATGATGAAATTTGATTTAGTTAAATGAGAAAATAAACTTGGCATTTCAAACCCCACATCCATTCATTTTTCTGAGTGACTGTAACGCTTAAAGCCTCTGCTCAGTCATCTCATCGTATTCATTACATAAGTGCTCTATACAACCCCAACCACTGACATGCTCCTCCTGAAGTTGTATAGGCCTAAACATTAGAATATCTGTCAAAGGTTAACTGGATGTACACGCTAAAATGTCATATTACTGATTAATCTTGATTTATCTAATAGGTAGTGAACTCAGGTCACAAGATTGGAAGAGCTTCTCTCGCCGCTGCTCTGCCTCAAGCACAGCAAAACACTCATCATCTCCATCTCAGACTAATGTCGGTACTATAAACGAGTCTTTAAAAATAAACGTGCACCTAGTTAACTTCCTTGTGGATAGACAGAGCAACCTGTTACACATAGGTTTCCTATTGCAATAAGGAATCAGTTGTTCTCCAGACTCCTGAAGGATGACAAAATGATATGTCTTTGTGCCACACGATTACTTAGTCTTAAGGAAGAGACACACTTGAGACTGGGGAGTTTGGATCATCAACACTTTACTTGCAACATAAAAAAAAAAAAAAAAAAAACTTAAAGAAATAGGTGCATACACTACAAATGACATACAAATGATATTTACACACAAACAGTCACTTTTGTGACTGTTGCTCAGCATCTATGAAAGAAACAAAGACAGACCATCAGATTAGCAACTGTGAGGAAATGAACATCAAAATATGAACCACGAAAAACTGGCTAACCTTCAGATGGCAGCAAGATTGGTACAGAGATTGTAGGCCTGTTGAACTGCGCCACTGCAAGGGCATACTGTTGTTTGGCCAGCTCCAGCTTGGCCCTCTTCAGCTCCAGTGATTGGCGAGCGAGGTTGTTTGCTTCATTCAGCTGATGCTCAATGTCACGCAATACAACCAACTTTTCTCTTTCCATATTTACCCGCTCCTCGCTACAACAGCATGGTGCCCTTTTTTTCCATTGCCTCTTCTCTGCCATCTTCTCCATCATATGTCTCTTTCTGTTCAGTGTAGGTACAGTAGGTTGCTTTTATTGAAGGTTTCAACCAATGGCAATCAAGAGTGCGTTGCACATAAGTAACCACAGCTGTTTGTCAATCAGATTGTATACCCGGTGTTATGCTCTAAAATGCCCCCCTGCCACGGATTGCACCCCCTACATAATCGCTTTCAAATATTATATTAGAACATAAATTCATAGGTTTATGGTTTACAAATTACACGAAACTGTCACGTTTCGGGTGTTGTGCGTGTGTGTGTCGGTGTCTGCGTGGTCGTGGCATCACTGCAGGAGGCGAGTTGGCAGTTCAAAAAATATTCCTTTTTATTGAAAGTTTCACCAAAACACAAAACAAAACCCTAGCTCTCCTCGAGCCTTACTTTTAAACACT
>JAQMYI010000040.1:75931-78431 GCA_030014275.1 Clariallabes melas
TCTTGTTCATTTTGTGAAGCTGCTTTGAGACAATGACCATTGTTAAAAGCGCTATATAAATAAAATTGAATTGAATTAGGGACAAGATTTTTTTTTTTTTAATCATCCAGGATTTTTATTTGTGTAAAGCTGTTTTGTCAAAACCACAATAAAAATTGGACTGAGTTGAACTGTGTGTGTACCTGGTTGGAGGAGGTGATGGCCAGTCTGTAGTACACAGGGAGGAAGAGCGTGGCCGTCAGGAAGGAACAGATGCCTTGACCCAAACACATGTAGACGAACTTCAAGCCATACAAGTATGACTCAGACGGAACCCCAAGGACCTGCACGCCCGACATGAAGCTTGCACACAGGGACACACCCACTGGAACCGCCCCCAGGCTACGCCCACCCATGAAGAAATTCTCCACCTTTTCCGAATCTGAGAAGCTCCGTCCACGTGAGCGCAAAGACTGGAATAGACCGATAATCATGGAGACAGCCAACATGGCACCAAACACGGCATAGTCTCCCACTGTGAAGCCCAACCTGTCTGATTCAGAAGAAGAAGAAGAAGAAGAAGAGTCATTTTGCAGTGGATATAAAGTCTACACATCCCTGTTAAACTTTTTTACAAAAAGATGATATCAAGGAAATTCATCTTGGTTAATGCCATATAGGAACCAACAAGTTGAAAACTGATCTAAACATTTTAGGCTATTGCAAGCCCGTGGGTTACTACCCAAGTGTTTTTAACCGGTTGCCACTTTAAGCCCTATTACCACCAAGCTGCCACTGTTAGGCCCTTATTTCGTCTATCCTACAGGGGCATTATATCGCTCTCACCCCGGTAAAAGAGTAGATTATCAAGGTTTTTAGAACTATTTGACAAGTACTGGATGCTTCTTGAATCTTTCATACACTATATTGACAAAAGCATTCGCTCGCCTGCCTTGACATGCATATGAACTTCAGTAACATCCTATTCTTAATCCATAGAAATAGGATTGAAATAGACAATATGATGTTGGCCCCCCCTTTGCAGCTATAACTCTTCTGGGAAGGCTTTTCACATTGTTTAGGAGTGTGTTTATGGGATTTTTTGACCATTCTCTTAGAATCGCATTTGTGAGGTCTGACGCAGTCATGTTGGAACAGGAAGGGGCCATCCCCAAACTGTTGGGAGCATGAAATTGTCAAAAATGTCTTGGTATGCTGAAGCATTTCTGCTGAGTTCCTTTCACTGGAACTAAGGGGCCGAGCCCAACTCCTGAAAAACAACTCCATACCAGTTCTAACATGACTGTGCACTAGAGCACAAAGCAAGGTCCATAAAGACATGGACGAGTGAGTTTGGTGTGGATGAACTTGACTGGCCTGCATAGAGTCCTGAAATCCACCTGATAGAACACCTTTGGGATGAATTAGAGAGGGAGACTGCAAGCCAGGCCTTCTCGTTCAGTGGTGAGTGTGGAGGGAATTATAGTGTTATAGAAGTCAACAAACAGTATTTTTAACATAATTCCCCTTCCTAGTTTCCAGGCGAGTGAGTGAAGTGTGAAGAAGGTTAGAGATGGCCAAAGTGTAATGGATCTAGTGTGTCAGGTAGTGAAGAGATGATGAAGCCTCTGACCAACCGCTCAAAGCACTTAATCACTACTGAAGTCAGGGCTACAGTGCGATAGTCGTTGAGGGAAGCAGGATGGGGTTTCTTTGGGGAAGGAACAGAACTAGCTGGTCTGCAGAGGCTCTGAGGACTCAACCTGGGATGGCGTCTGGTCCTGCTGCTCTCCTGGTGTTCACTTTCCTGAAGGTTGTCCTCAGGTCATGTTTACAGATGATGAATGCATTTCCAGTGATGGCATTCTCTTCCTGTCTGCAGCCATTAGCACTGCTAGCATTAGCATTGTTAGCAATGCTAGGGCTATTAGCAGTGTTTACCTGCAGCTTCAAAGTGAGCATAGAAGGTGTTCAGTTCATCGGCCAGAGACACGTCTGCGTTCGTCATACCAGATGTTGGTGCTTTATAGTCAGTTATATTGCTTAGTCCCTGCCACAGGCTCCTAGAGTCACTCTGTTGGAGCTGTGACCCTAATTTCCTCCCAGAGCGCTGCTTCACCTTCCTCACCGCTATGTGAATGTTGTATGATGCAGCCTTGTACAAGTCCATGTCACCCGATGCAAGTCCCATGTTATAGGCAGCGGTGTGAGATCTCAGAATGTTGTGAATGGTTTTATCCACCCATGGCTTCTGATTGGGAAACATTCAAGTGTTTCCTGTTTAATCCTATGTGAGACCAAGGAAGAACCTGGGTAAAGACTGCCCTTTTGGTCATCAATAAGATTCTACATGCATAAGCTAGGGTATCAAAAACTGGTTCAATCCATTTTTTATCAAATTTATATGGGATACTTGAGTGTCTTCCTGCTTACCAGGCTGCTGCAAGTGATAGTTTTCTCTTTGCAATTTACAGCTGGTGCTTGGCAGCAGGAGGAGGACCTGATGACCAGTGGGCTGATC
>JAQMYI010000040.1:83431-89810 GCA_030014275.1 Clariallabes melas
GCTTCTTCATCCATGTCTTGATTGATTTCTTCACTACTCTCAAAAGTTCCCTCTCCTTCCCCTGGTCCTTCTTCCTTGTCCAGCTCCCCCTGGTCTACAATAATTATTTCTTTTCCGTTTTCTGCTGTGAGCTCTCCTGATTTTACTTCAGGTCTATCTGTGGTTTCCTGCAGAGCTTCATGAAGACTGGGATCAGAACCATGTATCTGTTCTTCGTGGTTCTCTTGTTGCTCTGTCAGTGGACCCTGCATCTCTACATCAGCTTCACCGACAACTTCTCCACCTTCACTCATATGCCACTCATTTTCTCCAACTTCATATTCTTTGAAAGATTTGTTTTTCTCCAGCTCTTCCATGTGTTTATCCTCCTCTGTGTTTTTACCTTCACTGCCAAGCTCCTGTTCTTCTTGTAGTCCAGCATCATTTTCTGCTGTAAATCCTTCTTCCAATTCTTCACTTTTTCTCACCTCATTCTCTGCTTTTTTATTTGATATTTGACCCGTTAGAGTAGGTTCATTTTGGTCCGCTAAATCCTCAGTCATCCCATGATTGATTTTCTCCTCATCCCTGTTTCCTTTCTCAGTGTTCTCATCCTCCTTAACTTGATCTTGATCTCTGATTACTTCCATTGCATTCCTCATGTCTGTCTCATTTCCTTCTCCTTCTATTTGCTCTTTTTCTTTCACAGTTTCAGATAACAGCACTCTTTCTTCTGATTTCTTGTCTTCACCTACTAGATCTTCATCTTTCACCTCATTTAGGGCTGGATCTTCCATACTGCCTTCAACATATTCTGCAGTGTCAATGTTTGTCTCATCAGAACTATTTCTCAAATTTCCTGATTCTTCTTCAAATGTTTTTTCTTCATTATCTCTGATCTCCTCAACAGACACATCTTCTCCACCACCCAGCTCTTCTTCATTTACCTTTTCTATCTCAGTATTCTGATCCACATTTCCATGATTCTTAGATGATTCTTTAGTGTTCTCTGTGATCTCCTCCATCACATTGTCCTCATTCTCCACTGAAGCTGCTCTGCTTTCTTCAGCATTTACTGAATTTTTAGTTGGAGTCTCTTTAGGCGGTTCTTTATCTGGTTGCTCTCCATCTAGCAGCTCTTCAACTGGTGGATCACCATTTGGCAGCTCTTCATCTGGTGGTTTTTCATCTGGTGTCTCTCCATCTAGCAGCTCTTCAACTGGTGGATCTCCATTTGGCAGTTCTTCATCTGGTGGTTTTTCAGCTGGTGTCTCTCCATCTGGCAGCTCTTCAGCTGGTGGATCTCCATTTGGCAGCTCTTCCTCTGGTGGTTTTTCAGCTGGTGTCTCTCCATCTGGCAGCTCTTCAGCTGGTGGATCTCCATTTGGCAGCTCTTCATCCGGTGGTTCTTCATCTGGTGTCTCTCCATCTAGAAGCTCTTCACCTGATGGATCTCTATCTGGCAGCTCGTCACCTGGTGGATCTCCATCTCGCAGCTCATCACCTGGTGGATCTCCATCTCGCAGCTCATCACCTGGTGGATCTCCATCTCGCAGCTCTTCATCTGGTGGTTCTTCAGTATTTTCAGGTTCTACATTTGATTTATTTTGCAGGTTACTGAAATTATCATCCTGTTGTATTTGTCCTTCTTCGTCAGCAGTTGTGTCTTGCCTCACTTTTGTGTTGTGGTCTTTATTCTCAAGGTTCTGCTCATCGTCTGCACGTTCATCTTCATTGGCTGTGCTGTGAGTTTTTTCTTCTGTTTGGTTGGTGTCTTTTTCTTCCTCCTCTGTTTTTGTCTCAGCTTGTGATGTTTCATGTGTTGCAGTTTCTTCATTGGGTTCCTCTGTATATTCTTCTTCACTTTCAGCTGCTTGCACAAGATCAGCTCCATTCTTTTCAACAGGTGTTTGCTGGGCAGCGTTGTTTTCAGACTCAGCATCTGGAACCGAGATCAGTGTAATGTTTTGAAATTATACAGTAAATTATACATTTGTCAGAAAACATTAGCAATTGATACATATTTAGTTTGGTGTATTAGGACAACCTTATACACAAACTGTTTGAGTACATCATCACAGCAGCAGATACTCAGAGATGACTCACCTGGACCGGCCCGCTGGGTCACGACCAACACCAACTCGTCCTCCTCAGTGGTGGTGTCACTCAGTTCAGGTTCAGAAACACACTCATGCATGTTTAAAATAGCTTCTGCTAACTTCTCCTGTACAGACTTGACTTGGGTTTGTTGTTGAGAATGAAAGAGGTGATGAATCACAAAATAAAAATATAAAGAAATAGCTTGAGCACACAGACGACTTATAAACCAAGAAAATGACAATTAATCAAACAGAATTTACACTACTAGTCAAAAGTTTAGACACCCCCTCTAATTCCATGGTCGTTCCTGATTTTTATGTCTTTCTACATTATAATAAATCGCTAAACTTGTTTTGGTGTGTAAACTTTTGACTTGTACTGTATATAAAAGTAAATAAAAATCCAGAAAATTCAGAATTTTGCGCAGCAGAGCAAACTGTAGCCATACATGCAAAGGAAACACAAAACAAAACAAGGCTGAAATTTTGAAAGTTTATTTTAAACATTTAAAATTTTATCAGTAAACAATATATTACACTCATGCCATGCAGGTATCGAATATAAAAGATTAAATTTCTTCCCTCAGGTCTTCATATGAAAGGTGGAACATGTGGGATCAGTTTATAACCGGTTTCTCTCAGGATTATTCTCTATCTGAATATTAATAACCATTTAATAAACAGGTTTCACTGTGTTGCACCGCGTGTGCAGAACATTACAGCTGGAGATCCCCGAGACATTTCCCCACCTATTACTAATTAAAATTGTATTTTAAAAATTTCAATTAAAGAGTGTATTTAATTCATACACTTTAATCCCACATTTAACACCTCTGTAATAAATTCAGCACATCACTTCATTTCGACAGAGAAAATAACGTCAAACCAACAGCAAATGAAGAGCATTAAGTCTTATAAGTCTATAAGGCATGTGCTGATAAACAATACACCATGTAGGACACAATAATAAAATTAAACTAACTTTAAATAAGGTTGTCAATATGTTCAAGAAGCATGTGTGCTGTTCAAAAAATGAAGTGATAAATGAAAAGTCACTTCACACAAGTTTAGAGTTTAAAAAATAAAGCATCATATAATTATCATGATGAAGAACGTAATACCAGCACATGCCTGAAATAAACAACAGCACAATAAAGAAAATATAATCACACAGCAAACGTAACACACAAAGCAGAGACAAAGATCCTTACAGAAATCACACAGTATTTTTAGGCTTTAATTACAAAATAAACCATATTTATGATCAGAGGGACAATTTACTGCAAAGACTCTAAAGAGCAGAACTCACACTTATCAGGCTCGGATTAAAGGGTTTTCTACACAATGAGAGAATTAACGTGTTTTATTTTACTGTTAATTTTAAAGTAAACTCTCTGTTGAAAATCATGAAAATAATTATAACTTTTTAATCAATTAAAAAGTCCAAAAATACTGGCACACTGCTTGTCTAACCAAGGTGAAATACAAACTATTGTCCACGCAAATAAAACAAAGAGCGCAAAAACATCAGTGACTTCCTGTTAAACATCACGTTATAATAAAGTTTCATCTCAGACACTAACCGCACGACACATGTGCTGATAATCTCTCTGATATCTAATCAATCAGTACACTGAGTCCTGCACTCTGATTGGTCAGAATTAATTAATTCTCTATAACAGCGGCTCTGACTGTAGCGCAGGGTAATATCAATACACTCGCTCTGATACGTTATCGTTTCCATAGCAACAGCTCATTCACATAAACATTAAAGTAACTATGCAATTATTGATACTGTAATACTTTTTTAAAAGCAGACATTCTTGGAATATTTGTGAAAGTGTCTTCAGTGTCGCACACCCCATCCCTCCGTATTTTACTGTAGCTCACACACGTTGTTATTATTATTATTAAACGGTCTTTACAGGGTCACGGGGGTGGAGCCTATCAGCATGTTTTTGGACTGTGGGAGGAAACTGAAGTACCCAGAGGAAACCACCAAGCTCTGGGAGAACATGCAAACTCTACACACACACACACACACACACACACACACCCCGAGGCAGGAATCGAACCTGGACCCTGGAGGTGTGAGGCCACAGTTCTTACCACTACACCACCTTGCTGCTATAATTATTATTATTATTAATATTATTATGATTTACATCCAAATGACAGTGGGTTCGAGGTTTCTTTCTATTTTTATTCTGTAAAGCTGCTTGTGTTCTTTTCAGAAGGAGAGAAATTCTGTTCCATTGTAAACACAGAAGACACCAAATCTCCTGATCTTGAGCAGAATATCAGCACATGCCTGCTAGATCGCCGCTAATGGCTCAGCCAGAGATTAGTTACTAGAATTCAAATGGAACACACACTCCAGTAAAAGCCACACACTTAGACCGCAGGTACCTGAGGCTAATACTTACCTCGGTCTCCATCCTCATTTATTTCTTTAGCCATTCCCTCTCTGAAGTCCCCTTTGCTTTTCTCAGCTTCTTCATATTCCTCTCTGGCTTTCTCAACTACTTTAGGTTCCTCTGCTTCCTCAGGTTCCTTCCCAGGTTCCTCATCTTCTTCAGTTTCTCCAGGTCTATCTCTGGGTTTGTCATCTTCACCAGGTGCATTTCCAGGTTCCTTATCTTCTCTAGCTTCTCCATCATCCCTCTCTGTATGTTCTATCTCCTGGTTTTGGGTTTTATCCTCAGTGGGCAGAGACACGCTGCACGTCTGCAGGACGTCTGTCTCCTCACCATCTTTTTCAGAGGTTGATGTGGGTGTGTGTCTCTTTGACCTCACTTCCACTTCTTTCTGTTCTTCATCAAACTCACCTTCACCTTCTTCACTGCTGGACGAGCTGCTAGTCAGACCAGAGGAGACAGATGATGACCCGCTCACTTCTAATGAAGAAGAAATGAAAAGAACTTGAAAAATATCCTGAACATGAAACCAAAGTTTAAGAATTAGAGTTATAGTTCATTAAATCAATTTTAAAAACAAACTGACGGTTTCTGTTTGAATCCTCAAGTCCATTTCCGTCCGTTCTTCTCTCATTCTCCGCCTCTCTGTTAAATGTTGTTTCATTTCCGTTGTCCACTCCATCATCCATGGGACCTTCATCATCAGCCTCAAAGTCTTCCTCATAACCTAAAGTACAACACACACACACAGAAATAATGATGTGATCTGTATCTGTAAACAATAAATCACTTCAGATTTAAATGTAAGACTTAAAGCATGGCGTGTAGTGAGGAGGAAATTAAGTTCTGATGAGTCTCTCAAGGACTTCATCACTACAGACTCTAGGGCCATTGGATTATTTTCTTCAGGCTTTTTCACATCAGGGCCTCGGGATTGTTTCCAAGAACACTCAAGCCCAAACTCTGGTTCATTCTGATCAGTGAGAACAATCGTTCTGCGCTCAGGAAACGTGTCCCGGTCTGCTTGAAGATGTGGTCTCGGGTACAGTACGGTGTACTCGGGCACGGATCGAATCAGATATGGAAGCCAATCGTACCTGATCACGGAAGTAGGTCGCTGTTTAGACATGAAGCATACAGTAAGCATGAAATGTTGACTTCATTGTTCATTTTTTCTCGTGTCTAATGCCGGCTCACAAATCAAGTAGGTGATTACTGCCACCTGCTGTATCAGAGAGTGTAAATACGCATGTGTACCCAACTCCGGGGAACAAAGAGCAACGTGACCACTGGCCAGCAGGGGAGTGAGGAGAGGTACAGTAATGTGAAAACACACTCAGCTCAGTTCGGGGCCGGTTGACTGGAACTCTTTTTTTTCCAGAAAGGCTGTTATCAGTGATAAAATATTAGCCTTATGAGGTTTATAAGTTCACTAAAGTACCGTTTTTGTGTTTCCTCTCCTGATCGGAGTTCCTCTTGGGATCAGTGAGATGTGATTGGCTGGATTCAGAGTGTAAAGGTTTTTCCTCTTCATCCTCTTTTTCCCAGGATTTGGAGACAAGCAGATTGTTTCTGATCCTGTTCGGTGGAGCAGGTTTTTTATCCAGGCCCATCGCTATGATGCACCTGGAGACAATATTGGGTTTATTTAGTGGTGTGATTTTCATAAACATGTGGGTTTGGCTTACCTGATAGACAAGGTATGATTGACCTGTAGTGTGGGACAGGGACAGGGCTTACCTGTACTGTGGTATGATAAACATGTGAAGCGACAGAGTAGACATGGCAGGTTGTAGATGTGTATGGTAATTTACTGTAACTGTAGCTTGGGAGTGCTGGGGTTTGAACTCATGACCATCTGATCAATAGTCCAGCCACTGCCTG
>JAQMYI010000040.1:297324-315204 GCA_030014275.1 Clariallabes melas
AGTGCATTAGTGTATCAGGGGATTATATAAAGGGAGTGTTTACTCTCAGGACTGTGTTGTTCAACACAATCAAAAGTTTAGATTTAAAGTGTGACGTGATTGTTAAAGAACAATAATTGTTGCTGTGGTGTAAGTGGAATAAAAGACTGACGGACATGCTCAGTCTCACTCACTCACAGTCTATAGCGCTGCATCCTGTGTTCAGGGGGACGTGGAGTCCAACCCAGGAGGCTGAGGGGACGAGGCGGGACACACCCTGGACAGAGTCCATCGCAGGGCTCAGGGACAGGCTGTTCAAGGAAAATCTGCTTTATTACACTGCATTTTACTATAACACACACACACACACACACACATTTTGCTCAGAGTTGTGTAATCGTATGAATGTGCGTTGCGTCCTCTCTCTTACACGGATTCTTCTCCTGCATCGTGATCTTACGTTCTTACTGAAACCTGATGGTGACAAAACAAAGACTCGCTGCTGGTATTCCGGCTCCGACCCGAATCCCACTCGGCTCCCGAGGCTTTGTTTTGCATGATGACCTGATCATCCAGGGGGGGATTCTGGGAAATATTTTCCTCTCTCTTACTCCCTGTAACACTGAGAGGGTCTCTCTGTAGTGGGACATCAGTGTGTGTGTGTGTGTGTGTGTGTGTGTGTGTGTGTGTGTGTGTGTGTGTGTGTGTGTGTGTGTTCAGCCCCACAGGGCTGAGTGGAAGCAGTGTTTCACATTATCATGTCCCAGCTGAACAACGCTCCAAATAAAAAGCAGATTTTGACAGAAAGCTGCAGTTTAGCGAGAGCCGCTGGTTCTCTGCAGCGACTCGCTCGTTATCACACAGGCGCTGGTTTTAATTTCACGTTGCTACACAATATAAAACGGATTGCAACAAACTGGAGACAGAGGCTGCTGATCAGCTTTTCCATGAATGTTCCTCCTGAACATCACCATGACAGGCGTATCCCTTACAGCACGCTAACGCTAAGCAAAATTCAGAGCGCGGTTTACACAGTAAAAGATGTGGCACGCAACGAAGACGTACTTCCTCACTGCTAATGTTCCTGAGGTTCTGTTTGAAGGAGCACGGTTCAGCAGATGATTCCTCGCTAACATACATACTGCTTACATCTTCCATCAGCATGATCTTAACACACACACTGGGTGCTGTGTGATGGAGAATGGTGGTGTTTGATGGTGTGTGATGGAGAATGGTGGTGTTTAATGGTTTGTAGCGGAGATTGTTGGTGTTTGATGGTGTGTGATGGCGAATGGTGGTGTTTGATGGTGTGTAGTGGAGAGTGTGGAGTGGAGAGTAAGTGCTTTTAGCAGTTCTCATTGTCGCAAAGCAGCTTTACACAATCAAAAGAATTCTGGAGGTTTTTATTAAATGTGAATGTGAATGAATCAGATCGTCCCTGATGAACGAGCCAAGCGAGTTGATGGTGTGTGATGGAGAATGTTGGTGTTTAATGGTTTGTAGCGGAGATTGCTGGTGTTTGATTTTGAATAATTTCGGTGATTTATGATGTGTGTAGTGGAGAAGGTTGGTGTGTGATGAATAAATGTAGGTGCAGAAAAACAGCATAGTGTTGGAGCATGAACACCATTAAAGCTCAGTGTTGCTTTAATCTGTCTGTGAGGTTAAACACCACTCCAACACCAGCAGTGCTTCAGGAAAACTCACTCCAACTGTTACTGAGGTCATCCTGCACAACTCCATCCCAGAGAAACGCTTTCCTCCGCCAACTCCACCTCTCCTCCAGTCTTTCATCGTCCCACAGGAGTGTTCAGAGCTGCTGGAGTTCAATGTTTCCACACACACACACACACACACACACACACACACACACACACACACACACACACTAACGTCATAGTCTGGCTCTGTGTCATGAACAAACACACCACACAGTGAATATAATAAGTGTTTCATAACTGTTCATTTGTTTCATCAGATTTTTTTCTTTCATTATAAACTTTACGATCAAATGTTCATCTAGGGTTACTCAACTGTACACACACACGCACACGCACACACACACACACACACAGACTGTAGGAAGTTCAGACAAAACAGACAAAGGAGAGTGTGTTAACCTCTGACATGCTGCTTGAGGGAAAATGTAGCAGGAAACATTCAGTTTATTTCACGTCTCACGCACTCACACACACACACACACACACACACACACACACACACAGCACCTTAGGGACAGGGGATGTTGTGCAGCTGCTGTGTAAATCATCAGGCGCTTCTGAATACGTATCTGTACGTCACCACGAGCACCAAATTCCGCTCTGTGACCCATTTCAGGAAAATCAGGACACGGTGACGGATTCGGACCCTGAACCCAAGATTCTGATAATCCCACGTCTGGCGACGTTCACGCGCCAAACGATGACTGAATAATAATAATGCAGCCTTCTGCTTAAAATTTGTTTTGAGTGACTATATAAAAAATAATACATTTTCTCAATACTTCCTGTTCAGAAGATCTATTTAACTAATAACGAACTACAAAGAAGTAGAAGAAAGTTTATAGTAAGTCGAGATGCTGCCAGAGAGTCAAGAGAGCAAAAACTACTGTGCTGTCAGAGTCTGAGTGGGAGGGGCCTACTCTCTCCCTCTAACCTGTCAATCACATTGTTATTGTCTGACATGAGCGATGTAATTGATTGTAATGTAGCCTGGCAGCACAACATGCTTAATCTGCTGAAGGAGATCAATGAAATGTGGAATAGAAATCTGCGACTGAAAGATCAAAGGGTTAAAGTATCAAAGACTTCTTTTTTTTGTTCTTTTAAAAAATGATACGCAAGATCAAAAGAAATTAAAATGTTTCAGTCACTCTCTATTTTTACTATTATTTTTCTTTTTTTCTATCTTACTGAGGCTTGAGGTGTGGTGTACGCGTGTGTGTGTGTGCGTGTGTGTGTGTGTGTGTGTGTGTGAGCTGCTCACTCATCTCCGAGGCACTGAACGTGTACTGGCTGCTTGACGACGTCCCCAAGTAGAGCTCCTCGTTCCCAGTTATCTCATCCTCCCTAGCGACAGGCTCCTCCCACACCCCGAGCTCCGCCTCCCGGGTGTCGCCGAGGGTGACAATGTCAGAGTGATCGCTGGAGGAGCAGAGATGCACATGGTCGTCTAGACCCGTCTCCTTTACAGCCTACACACACACACACACACACAGAAAGATAGAAAGACTTTGATTCTCATTTGGATAACAAATTGAGAAATTTCTTTTATTTTTCTCACGTTTATCCTTGCTGTCGAGAGACAGACACGCTGAGTGGTACTAAAACCTGACAGATTAACCCTCAGCTGCTGCTGAATGTAAATGAAGAGGCCACAGACCGTACCTGTTGCGCAGGCCTGGCTTCCGGCACCGCCTCGTCCGCTTTAATCGTGACGTCCAAACAGGTTTCCTCCACCGCATCCGCATCCTCGGCTGCGGACACATTTAGGACGGGTCGATCATTTTTGCTATGATGTAATTAATGACATTAAACTACAGGGAGCTCAGAGGCTGCTCCTGTAATCCGCTTCATATGTCTAAATCTTAACGATGTGAGTACAACATCTGGAGCGCTACCTAGTGAAGAAACAAGCAGCTCGGGTGCGGAAGCTCCGGCCGCCTCCACTGGATCGTAATCCACCCCGACGTCGTGTCCCAGAGTCTCGATGTCCGAGCCCTGCAGGAAACACCGCACACACACACACACACACACGTGTTTCAATTCACGTATCTCCACACTGACTCCAAAACATATACATTTTTAAATAATTATTACATTTATACGTTTGTAAAATGCAGCTGTTCCTCTATGGTCCTACAGGTGGCGCACTCTAAAGGAATAAGACTTAAAGCTTAAGGTTTACATGTTTAATGTTACACAACGTTTTTGATTGTCCCCCCAGAACAGGACAGTTTCATTCCTCACAGTTATGTTAAAAAGGCCGAGGCATACGAATAACGTTCAGATATAATCAGGATGGATTTGCGCTATAATCAGTATTAATCTTTATATTATGATATCAACTATAAATATAATCATATTATAATTACATAATAAAATATTATTATTAATCTTGATTCTATGATATATAACTATATATACAATAATTAAGATAATAGTAATCATAATTATAGTCATATAAGACTCACCTCGTTGCTGATAACAGTCCAGCCGCATGAGGACTCGGTGTCGCTCGAGCTTTCGGACATGCTGCCGAGCGTAAGCCACGCCTCTGAGCTGCAGAGAACAAACACACAGAGCAGAGACCCAACAACATTCAGCCGCACATTTGTTTATGAAAATTAGCCTTTTTTTATTAGCCTGTCGTCATTACCGCCGTGTTTACCGCACAGCGCTGTGTGTCCCCTGATGATAACGGCATGATGTCAAACAGCCAGGGCTGGTCAATGATTACACAGAAATACAGCTTGGGGGGTTCGAGAGAGAAAGCAGGATGGAAGAAAACAATCACAGGTGCAGCAGTTGGAGTTTCTGGCGCAATCAGACTTCCTGTTAGCCATAAACATGAACAAACTGTTTAGAGTATTTACACTGTTAACTTTTAAGAAACTGGGCCAAAGGGGGCGGAGTCATCTGACCATTAAATAACTAGCGGCGTGGACCAGGACGATAAAGATTCTAATCTGTCTTGATAAATTAATTTAGAATTCAAATTCTGTGTTAAAATGATTTCTGTCAACCGGTTTACAATATTTGCACAAAGAGCTGGTTTTAGCTTCATAACTAGGGGGCGACTCTGGATGAAATGTGCTCGTAATATTTTATATATTCTTTATTAGCTAATCTAACGATAAGTGAACGGTGCTATAACCAGGTCTGTTTAGGAGTTTCACCACAACAAGTGCGAATACTTACACAATTGTATTTGTAAATTATTATGCAAAATGTAACACATCAAAACCGACACCAAGTGAAAAATTACAGCAGATTTCTTTTTTTAAAACATATTCACTACAGGTTGGTTTAGCTCCGCCCCCTCCCAGGCCCCCCCAGCGAATGTTTTAACTGTAATTGTAGCAGGACGTTGGTTCATCGGGATCTTCTGTGTTCAGCGTTCAGAATTCAGGGTTCGGTATTTTAGAAAATAGAGAAAGAGGAAGAAATTGTTTTATAAAAGGGGATTTAAAGTGAAAGGAAGATGAGGGAGAAATGTGATGCAACTTATTGGATGCCAAGAAGAATAAACAATCGATCATATTGCATAATTAAATCCTTAAAATACAGTCAGGCTTCAAAGATTTGCCCATGGATTCAGGGAAACAGTACATGCATGTCTCTGCAGGAAAAAAAAAAAAAAAACACCTACACGACTGTTACATGTGAATTACATCATCATCATCATCATCATCATCACCATTAAAGGGCACTAGTGTGTGATTTGCAATAATGCAGCTCAGCTCTCTGTCCTATTTTACATTTTGTGCTTTCTATCATCAGAGGTACAGCTGAAACTGTAACTATTTATTACTGATTAATTACTCATTAAACTTTTTAAAGGTTTAAAATTTGTAATAAAATCAAGCGAAATTAATAATAAACATATAAAATCACAATTTTAGTCAAATTGGCACAAGAGTATCTTGATAGTAACTCATGAGGTGACTATAGATTATATGAGATTTTATAATAAAACAGATTAATTTCATTACAGGAGAGTATAACATGACTGATGAAATCTGATAGGTAGGCTAGAGCAAGTATCGCGATACTTCCGTGTATCGCGTTATTACGCTGTATGGCTAGGCCAAGTATCGCGATACTTCCGTGTATCGCGTTATTACGCTGTATGGCTGGGCCAAGTATCGCGATACTTCCGTGTATCGCTGTAGAGATCTGTTGACGTTTCGCGTTGTTACGCTGTATGCCTGTAGAGACACCGGCCAAGTATCGCGATAACTCAATGATCAATAGTACCAGGCAAAAAAAAAAGCTCATTTATGTTTTAAAAACTTAAATAACCGCGTCTCATAACATTATTAAAGCAAACATGTGGAAAGACAAGCGTTTAAATTAAAATGCGTTAAAATTAACTGCTGCGTTGCTACAGTAACCAATTTTGCACGATTTTGTGCCGGATATGAGTCGTATTGTTATTATTATAACGAGTTAACAATAAACCCGGGCATGTCAGTTCATTCCAACTACAAACGATAAGAGTTAAAGTCGTGGCATATGCTGGGTCTCGAACTGCGCAACCGAGACACCTCGTTTATTACGTTATTTCTTCATGCACGTGATCATAAAACGTCCAAAACAATGTGTCAATGTGTTCGTTATTACCTTTATAAAATAAAGAACGTGTTTATCCACAGCAGGTAGGAAGGAAAAAAAGTAAAAGACAATGTCCTCGGTGCAGAGTCTCTCTCTCTCTCTGTTGGGTGACACACGCCTCAAAACATCAACACTGCCTTTGAGAGAGTGCGATTAACAACAATAATAAAAATGCGCCCGCCGAGCATCCTGGGAAATGTAGTTTCTTCTAATACGTCACATAGAGGTTTATGATCAAATTCACTACATGTCCCAGAATGCAACAAACACGGAAGCGCAGTTCTCGGTGTTATGTAGATTTCTGTAACGTGTTTGTCTTTGTTTCGTCATGTCGTTAGGTTTTATTTGACAATAATCAAAATATAATTCTAATTCTGATTTTATTTTAATTTTAATCTGAGTGTGTTTGTGTGAAACATCTGCACCGATACCACTGTTCTTTTTATAGAAAATATAATAATACATTTCATATGTATGTGATATATTTATATTTATATTTAAGGTATAAATTTTTACAGGATAAATAAATAAATATCTACTATCGCGCACGATTATAAACTGACTTCCGCAAACGTCACTGTCACCATAGTAACCGTCCTGTGCCTCAACTAAAGGCTGTTTACTCTAGTCATATTTGTCTATTCTTTCTTTTTCCTTTCTTACTTACTTTTCTTTCTACAATTGATAATTTTTTTTTTCTTTTAAAAACCTCATAATTTTATATTAAGGACTCTCGACAACCAAACAACTAAACATTGCTGTTGCCATGGCAACGTACCTACAACGAAAGCCCTCGTGGCAGTAGTGTATCAGCCTGTCTGTGTGAAGAAGGTTGGCTGGAGACTTTAAACTATATGATTTCCCCATTCTTAACCATTTTCTTCTTTTCATATTTTTCTTTCTTTCTTGTTTTCATTCATTTTTAGGATCGACCAGCGCTTGGATTTGATTATCCAGGATACAATGTCTCGAACCGAGGAACACCAGTGCGCGCCATGTGCGAACCTCGGGAACCCTGTGTTCTCCTGCACGATGAAACTATCGTCCTCCTCTGGGCCCAAACTTCAGAGTCTTCTGTACAGGACCACGTCCGGCGAGTACGGGTCTCGTCCCCCGACCTTCGAGTCGTCCCCGTGTGTGTATTATCCGCAGTCTCAGGCTTTCTCCGAGCACCTGGCTCTGTGCGGGATGCCCCGGGACACCGCGTTCAACACCAGCCTAGACCGCAGCCGGGTGTGTGACTGCCTCGATTTACACAACACCATCTGACATAGAATATATCCTGCTCTGTATGTGAGTGTGAGAGTAGATGATGGTGATGATGATGACTCTGAGAGATATTCAGGATCGGTTCTGCCCTTAGATACATTTCAGTGTCAGACTTGTTGCAATAGCAGTGTATTAAACTCGACTGCGGTTCCAGAAGTTCATAAACTCAATAATCAGGTAAAGGTACAAGTACATGCCTAAAATGTACTCCGGTACAAGTAGAAGTCACACTTCAAATGTTTTACTCAGATAGAAGTGGAGATCTGATTCACTGTATTGTTACAGTATTTTAAAATATTCATTCATTCATTTTCTATATTAAACACAATTGAAGTTGATACTGTTGATAACATCAATGTACAAGTCTACTGCAAATTTGTTTTTTAAAGAAATTTGAAATGTTTCTGTTTTTTTTTCTTCAGAAAAGTATAAATGAATAATGAATAAATAAATGTACAATTCTTCATATTCAGATGCTCTATTATTGTTAGTCTTTCGGCTGTTGCCGTCGATCCGCACAACAACTTGGCACAGGTTTTATGCCGGATGCCCTTCCTGAGCTACTCTCCCATTGTATCCAGACTTGGACCCGATACCGTATCCAGTGGCTGGGGTTTGCACATTCAGATACTCTATAAGTTCATGATGTTTAACACAAGATATATGAATGGTTTGACTTGACATGGCTGGACAGAGTGGAGTGAACACTGTATGTTTTTACAGCTAGAATGTTGAATAATCATCAGTAAATAAAGAGTAGCCACTCGGGTGTGCTTAATTCAAGGAAGCTGTGGCTTTTCAGAAGCTAAAAAAGAATTGGTGATGAACTTTGCCAAGAAAATAATTAAGGGTTTCAACTTTTAATAGTCAGAGCTGTAGTAGATGGAAATATGGTTTCGGATGGAACCTATTCCATTCGTAGATGGAAACTATTTTTCATGAATTAAGCAAATTTCATTAATTAAACAAACATCTTTTAATTTGTCAGTACTTAGCTGTTGTCCTGTATAATGTAATTATTCTAAGCAAGTAAAAATGGGCGTAGTGCAAGCACAAAGAAAACAATAAGGTTAATGCACACATCAAACATATTTATAATCTTGTTATAAAGAAATGACACTATTAGTGTGAAACACAAACCAACTCTGTTGCTCAGTTTGTAAGCTGGATAGCTAGAGATCACTTCTAATGTTACCTTTCCCAGTGCACCAGTTTAAGACGCTTGAAAACAGGCAGAAAAACCCACAGCCCAGAGACCAAGTGGGCGGGATCTGTTACCCAGGTGACTGTCAATCACTTTGGTGCACTAACCAATCTATGTTTTCATACTGACCTTTCCAGTCATTTCTGTAAGTAAACTAGGATTGATGGAAATGTTTTGCCTTCCAACATGGGGTGGCGTACATTAGGTCATGGTACTGTATAATGAGTGACAGCTTGAACACTTCAATTTATGGGGAAATAAAAATCAATGCTCCTTCGTGTGATCGTCATCTGAAACCTAACAAGTCTCTTTTTAAAATGTAGGGAGTAAAAGTACAGGGTTTTCATCAAACAATGTAGCAAGTAGAAGTAAAAAGTCTTACACAAGGAAAATACTTAAAAAATAAAAAAACTTAAGTATACTAATGAAGTATTTGTACTTTGTTACTTGGCACCTCAAGACTTGTGGATTTTTGAGTAAAATATTGTATCTGAAAGTTATTTTTACACAATAAGTATATTAGTGATGGACAAAATAACCAACTGTAATACATTTGTAAAGAGATAATAATCTGTATGCATAATGTGGATGCAAAGAATAAAATGTATAATGTATTATGTTTTATATGTGAAGCCATGAAAAGCTCGTCCCTGCTACACCGTCATACCAGTGTGTGTAAGTGTATGACCTGTAATAGTTAGACTGGGCTTGTAAAGCAGTTTAAAAAGTTTTTTTTTTCTTCTTAGCAGCTGGATCATCTGTTTAAAATAAAGTCTGTAGGAGATCTGACAAAAAACTGCAGCACAGAATCACAGACTCCGCTCAAATGATTCCTATAAATAAAATGGGTGTATATTATATTTACAGATGTCCTTAAGAATCACAAGCACAAGATAAACAAACTGCACTGTAATGACAGTAAAAAACAATTATATTCATAAGCAATAAAAAATAACATTAGTATCATACAAGACGAAACAGCCTTAAGACACAGTAGTCATGACAGCAGACATTTCTCTTCCTCCTCACAGACACTGTCGGTCATTAGGAGCTGGGTCTGGTGCCTTGAATGATTTCTCGGATCTTCTCCGTGTCTGCCTGCAGAGCCTGGTTGTGTGGATCGATCCTGAGAGCAGCCTGGTAGTCCTGAAGCCCTGCAGATTAAATGGGGGAATAATCAGGATCAGCTGTAATGCTGGTTTAGATCAGATGATAACGAGCATGCTCTCACTTCTCACATTATTAAAGGAGCAATAAGAAATAAAACGGCTTTCAGGCTTTCATCAGTCACTTATAGTGGACTATAAGTCTGTTAGTTTTAGAGAGGATGTGTGATTTATGAGTCTGTTAGTTTTAGAGAGGATGTGTGATTTATGAGTCTGTTAGTTTTAGAGAAGTAGGCGTGGCTTATGAACCTGTTCATTTTTAGAAAGAGGCGTGGCCTATGAGTCTATTAGTTTTAGAGAAGGAGGCGTGGCCTATGCATCTGTTAGTTTTAGAGAAGTAGGTGTGGCCTATGAGTCTCTTAGTTTTAGAGAAGGAGTTGTGGCCTATGAGGCTGTTAGTTTTAGAGAATTAGGCGTGGCCTATGAGTCTGTTAGTTTTAGAGAAGGGGGTGTGGCCTATGAGTCTGTTAGTTTTAGAGAAGGGGGTGTGGCCTATGAGTCTGTTAGTTTTAGAGAAGGAGTTGTGGCCTATGAGTCTGTTAGTTTTAGAGAAGGAGGCGTGGCCTATGAGTCTGTTAGTTTTAGAGAAGGAGGTGTGGCCCTTGTTTCCGTCTGTCCTACTGAAGTAGGTGTGGCCTGAGCAGTAACCGTTACCTTCCACGTAGAGCTCGAGCTGACAGAACGCTGTTCCTCTCCTAACATGAGCCTTCGTCCGCGCTGCAGCGTTCGCAGAGACGGCTGGCGTGAGCAGCTCCAGCGCCTACAACAGGTACAGTCACGTATAACCAATAAAAAGCAGAATGTAACCTACAGTACACTCGTCTAAAGCCTCAACTACACACACAAAACCAGGTAAATATACAGTACTGTATGACATACGAAATCTACAGAGGAACCCGGCGAAGAGCAAAAGTCTGACCTGAGAGCTGTCCTCGATGGCTTTTTGAAGATTCCTCAGCTTCAGGTGACAAGCTGCCCGGTTGGAGAACAGAGCAGGAACGCGGCGGTTGAGTTTGATGGCCAGGTCGTAGGCGTTGAGCGCGGCCTGGTAGTTCCCCGCGGTGAAGAACTTACTGTAGAACACGGGAGCATCGTACATAAGAGGCATGAAATACAGTTGCTCTGATTTCAGCAGCTGGAACATCTGTCATCTGAACTCTACTAGTACTGAGGATCTCCAGCGAGATGTAAGCACATTACAGGTAAAGTCCGCAGGTGTGTGATAATTCTGCTGCTCGTTCAAAAATAAAAAGTGTGCTTTCTTTATTTACAAAGAAACAGCTATGAGAAATATTTATGTGTGTGTGTGAGGATGAACTGTAGTGAACTCGCAAACTTACTCTCCTTTATCTTTGAGATAGTCAGTGTTTCTTTCCTCCTCCTTCAGGTCTCCCAGCTCGGCGAGATCAGCGTTCGCAGCCCGTCTGGCCTCCGCCTGCTTCCTGAGCCACTACACACACACACACACACACATACAGTAGACACACACACAAATAGTTTCATGTACTGAAACACTTGCAATTGTCTTATAGGCGTCTGTGTGCAACGCTCTAACGTGCCACACACATTTTTCTGTCAGTTTGTAACTTTATAAAAAACAAAGCATGTATTGTGGACATCACTTGTTCTTTTGTTTTTCTGGAGGAACATTACTCATCAGCATGACTAATACAAACACCAACACTAGCACTCGGACACACCCGAACTCTGTAATTACACAAGCGTACTGTAAATGCACCCTAGAGTACTACTGGATGTATTTAGGGAAATAGAGAAGCACCTCCTCTTCCTCAGGGATGTAAGATTCCCGTGAAGGCGTGGGGAAGACGCGAGGAGTGAAGCTGACTTTAATGCAGCCCGCTGATCTGGGAGCAGGGAGATCAGCCTGTTTGGATTTTTTCCCAGCTGAGAGAGAGAGAGAGAGAGAGAGAGAGAGAGACTTCTATTAGATTATCACTCATCATACAGTACTGTATATTACACACCGTCATCTTTTTTTTTTAGAAACAAAAAAAAGTACAAGGTCTGCTTCAATGTAGGCACATGGGGCCCTTACACACCTCTCCCAGCATCATCAGATACCTCGTTTTATTTTCCTGAATCTCATCGGCAATCTAAAGTCTCGTCATTTCAACTGGGATTGTTTTTGTGAAAAGCCAGAAGTCGCAGGACACCAAATCTGGGCTGAAAGGGGGCGGGGCTAAGTCACCTGTGGGATTTGATTTGATGTTTCTCAAAACGCGATACGTGATGCCTGGGTGGGCAAGCTGAACACAAAATATGATGTAGATTCATTGCTGTACACACAAAGTCAAGTTGAATACGACGCTCACAAAGTAGTGTCTAGCGGACCACGGACTGGTACACCGGAGACGTCAGTGTTCACACATGCACGGTCCAGTTTAATCTCCTTGGCTGCCAGGTGACATCGATGTCATGCAAACAGTTCTGTTATATTAACGACGACTAGATTTTTTCTTTGGACAGACCTTGAATATTTATGAACCTAATTTGAAGTAGAAAAAAAGGTTGAAGTGGCAGCGGTGGCTCAAACAGGTGAGGCTGTGTGTTATATTAGTATTAGTGAATAATTTTAGTGACTCGGTTCTTTGAATCTTTTTTTGAGTCATTTAGTTCATTTCATTCTTTTGACCAGAAATAAAATAAAATGTTACATTTTCAATAAACAGACCCCCAAAACGTCTACATACACAAATCTTGGCTATAGTTCCAGTAAAGAAAATATTACAATGCAGCTAAGGACATATTATAATAAACAGAATGAGCAGCTCACCTCTTATATCTTCTGGTCCGAATCATTCGTTCTTTTGAATCTATTGCACCGCATAGCGTCTATAGGAGTCACGTGACAAAAGAACGAACGACTCGGGACCGAAAAGACTCAAAGGTAACGACTCATTTCTGTTTCCTGTATATAACATACGGAGGTTTTGCGATGATTTGTGCATGCGCGCCCAATAGAAAATGAACGAATCACTCTGAGACCACTCGTTCATCTGAGTTATGTTAAAGATTTGTTCAAAAAGAATGAATCGTTCATGAACGACCCATCACTATTCCTGTTTCCTCCTACAGTCCAAAGACATGCCAATTAGGCTAATTTGTGTTTCCAAATTCCAAAGTCTTCTGGGATAGGCTTCAGGCACCTTTTGACACCGTATACATGATAAAGCTGTATAGATGATGAGTGAGTGAAATATCCCAGTTAGGAAGCTGGGGTCAGAGCGCAAGGTAAGCCAGGATCCCGCGCCCCTGGACAAGACAGGGTTAAGAGTCATGCTTAAGGGCTCAACAGTGGTAACCTGGCAGTGCTGCGGCTTAAACCCTCAACCTTCTGTTCAGTAACCTTTGAAAAATTGCTTTGAAGTTTTCAACATTGGATAGATCCTTACACTGGTTACTTTGTTACTAACCAGAAGTTTTTTTTTAAGCAGTTTTTTTTATTAACTCAAATATCTAAGAAACAGTGACTTGGCTGTACGGGCAGAAAGCTCATTCCACCACCTAGGTAAAAAAAATCATGTCAGATGTTCATATTTGTTTTATTCCTTTAAACAGTTCGTACACTGCACATTCAAACTGAATATAAATTGTTCAGGGCGATGGTGCAACACAATACAAAATACACAATAACAATAGCTGATGTATAACGTTCAGAAAAATCAAGTGAATGTATACTATCCATCCAGGAACCTCTGTCGTCCTACTAGGAACTGTGGAAGCAAATGGTGACCATTGTATTTATTCCCATTTTGTACTACCGTGGTGAGACCACCGATCAACATTCACACGCACACACTACGCACAAACTTAAATAATTCTTTTGATTGTGTAAAGCTGCTTTGCGACAATGACAATTGTTAAAAGCGCTATACAAATAAAATTGAATTGAACTACGGACAATTTGGGAACGGCAATTAGCCTAATATGCATGTCTTTGGGCTGCGGGAGGAAACCCACCAAGCACGCTGAGAACATGCAAACTCCATGCACACAGACCAGACACAGGACTCGAACCCAGAACCTGGAGGTGCAAGGCGACAGTGCCATTGTAAAGTATATTGTTAAAAATGTGTACATTGTTAAAACCTGGTAGGATAGTGCTGAACCATCAACCTTTAGGAAGAAATGTGCTCAGGAAAAATAAAATCACAAATGAACACGATGAAAGATTATGTATCTCTTAAAACCATTATTTGTTTCTTTAGCCAAAACACACTATTGGTGCTGATTTTGTTTTATATACATATAATACAGAAAATGTGTCCCAAAGAAGATACTTCTGAAGTTTATGCAACAAGGAAGTGAAGGAATCTTGCTTCCCTAAAAAATTCAAGCCATTTTGGAGAGATGATTTTATTTGTGCCCCAAAAACGGACATTTTTCACCGTTTCAGTGTTATAAAAAATTATAAACATTTTAAACGAGTATAGATACTAAAATTGGTTGTAAGCTTCTAGGAGCATATGACCTGTAAAAATTGTTGCTTAAATTGTTTTTTGATAAAAACTTAGCTCAGTGGTTAAAGTGTTGACCTACTGATTATAAGGTCTGAGGTTCAAACCTCACCCAAAATCAATTGCCACTGTCGGGTCTTTACTCAAGGCCTTTAACTGCTCAGATGTATTACGACACAAAAAACAGTAAGTCGCTCTGGATAAGGGTGTCTCCCTCATACCGTACATGTAAATAAGTGCAAGTGAAATGTAAATCTTTCTTTGATTGGCATTCCTTTATACAGCTCATACACTCATACAACAGAATGTAATTTCTTTAGGGCATTAGTGCAACACAGTGTGACACGAGTGCAAAATATACAATACATGCACATAACAGCTGACGTATATCATCAAAATTTAGCAGTAAAACCAAGTGTGATGTACACTGCCTACTGCCTGACCAAAAACACCTAAGGAGGTTGTAAAAATGAATGGAATTAGATTATTATTAAATTATCATCATTAAAACCTGGTAGGATAGTGTTGAACTGTCAACTTTTTTTTTTTTACCATAGAGGGTAAAGCTGCTTTAAAGGTCCTATATTTTATTATTTCTTTACCAAGTTAACATAGGTCTTAGAGGTCCTACAAAGTATACCTGTTAATGCTCCAGGTCAAATACCCAGCAGAGGAGAACTGAGTAAGCTGAGCAGGAGCTCTTCTTATATGAGGTCACAACAGGGGGCGGGGGGAGCTTTTTTAAGCCCAGACAAAACAAAAATAGAAAGGACAAAAAGCAAGGAAAGTTCTCTCTTTCTTTTTTTTTTTTATTAAAAAGTGAATTTTGCATAATAAACCTTTCTTTAGTGCTTAGACAGCGTACACTTTTTTTTATATCCAGGGTGGGACAAAAGTCTGGATTCATAGCCATTTCCCCTTATAGGACATTTTATATGTTTGTTTTGGTTTTTTTTTTTTTTTTTTTACTATTGATGCCAGATGGCTTCAAAACTAACAATAGAAGATCAAATATAATAAAACTCAAGACAGGATTCTTCACAAAGAGAAGTTCCTGCCAAAAGTTACAGCATTTGCTTGTTTGCCTATGGATCCAAAATTTTGGACCATGCTGTACATGTGGATTTCCTTTATATGCTTGTTTTAATGTTAAAAGAAAGGAACAAACTAAGAGGATGGTCTGGCCTGCTGTGAGTTGGTGAGTGTGGACCATGCAGACTCGTACTGTAACTAAAGTTTTATTTCTATCTGCCAATTGTCTGTTTGGAGGGAAGCGTATACTCAGACTTTCATCTGCAGCTGAAGAAAAGCCATGACCTTGGCTTACGTCCTTGGCCTGTTGGTCCTAAGAGACAGCGCAAGCAAAATCACTGTCTGTCTGCGAATAAATCCTCCTGACATCAGTTTAAGTAGAACACTGCTGAAGTATTTATATGAAGCAGACTCCAGTCAATAGTTCCATGACGGCGCTGTGAAGCCGCTTTATTCCCAAAACTACACCTACAGCGCCTTAAAAATGACTGTGTACATTATGGAAATCTTTATACAGTACCTGCTCATGCAATAGCGTAGTGTTTTATAGTTTCGTTTCCTGTCTAAAGTGTTCATCATTTCCTATAAATGTCATCGTAAGTTAAGTCAAAGACTTTAAAACTACCGAATGCAGAGTTACAATGATGTCTCCCAGCTCGGACTGACAACATGACGCCTTATCAGTGTCATCGCAATCATAATTATTGTTATGTATCGTCCATCTTCCAATATTTTTATCATATTATACATTAAATAAAATAAGCAAGAAACATTAGCTTTATTAAAAATATATGCAATCAATGAGATATTTTTTATTTGTTTGTTTTGTTTATGGCTAACACTACAGAGATAACGACTAAAGCTACAAAGCTAACTAGCTTCAAACACAAGGTTGAATCCCAAATTCCTCTCTAACTACTAATCAAGGGAACTACTTATTGTGTGGAACAAGGGATTCTAACTTACACCCTACTGTACAAATCGTACTTGCTTTCATTTTTCACTATCCAACAGCAAAAACACAATTTCCTTTCCAGTTAATGTACTGTAGCTGATATTCTCAGGACTGTCCAGTACATTCATGGTTTATTCTCCTCACCTTTTGGCTAAATAGTCACGGTAAGGAGGGAGCGGATAGCGCTGTCCTCCGAGTGTGTTACGCCGCCCCTAACGGTGCGTGAGCGATAAGTTCGAAAAGATGCGGTCGGCTGGCGTCACATGGTTCGGAGGAAACATATGATAGTCTTCGGTCCTCCTGGCTGAGTGGTAGTAGTAGCCTTAATGTGGGCGCCCCCTAGTGACGGGGAGGAATTGGACACGACTAAATTAGGGAGAAAATCGGGGGAAAAATCCAAAAATCTTAATTACTTACTCACTCATCATCAATACCGCGTTATCCTGTAGATAAGGTCACAGGGGGCCTGAAGCCTATCCCAGGAGTCTTAGGGCAAGAAGCAGGGTACACCCTGAGTATGCCAATCCATTGCGGGCCACATACACTATGGGAAATTTCAGAACACTAGTAAGCTTAGTCTTCATGTCTTTGGACTGTGGGAGGAAACCAGAGTACCCGAAGGAAATGCACAAAGCACGGAGAGAACATGTAAACTCCATGCACACAGACTCCGAGGCGGAAATCGAACGCGCACCCTGGAGGTGCAAGGCGACAGTGCTAACCACTCAATCCTCCCTCAATCCTAATTAATACTTGTTAAATGTAATGCAATAAATAGCCTTAGATAATCTTTGAATTAAATGATAAAGAAACATTAGATGTATTAAGAATAAATCCAATCAATTCCTTTTCCTGCAGTTCTTTAGCTGATAGAGTGAGTTCCTCCGTTATGGACATATTAAAATTATTATTATTTTTTTAAAGGAATTGGCATGCTGGAGAAAAGTGAAAAACTAGGCGAAAAAAAATGATAGAATAAAAAAAGAAACAGTTTTTTTTGTGTGACTGAAGTAAATCTGCTGAAATGGAACAGCTGCTCAGGCTATTCGAATACACTTGTATATCTGGTAACAATTTATTTTTGGGGATTGAGAAGACATGGATTCAGTGGACATGGAATTCATGAACAAGACACACTTTAGGGTATTAGGACAGGACATGAAGCACTCTCGAAAAAATATACAGAAGAGCTTATTTATATAAGTGTTGTTTTGGGGAGGTCAGATAGAAAACTGGAAAGGAAATTGAGTATAAACAATGCATTTATCAAGATGTAAAAGGACAGAAGAAAAATAACAATTCACTCCGGATTCTCATCCTGTAGCAGATTGACATACACTACCGTTCAAAAGTTTGGGGTCACTTTCTAACTCCATGATCGTTCGTGATTTTTATTTCTTTCTACATTGTAAAGGAATGTTGAAGGCGTCCAAAAAATGCATTAATCTCCTTTGAACAGTTG
>JAQMYI010000040.1:365110-375669 GCA_030014275.1 Clariallabes melas
AGTGCATTAGTGTATCAGGGGATTATATAAAGGGAGTGTTTACTCTCAGGACTGTGTTGTTCAACACAATCAAAAGTCCCGCTTTGACTCGAATGCGAAAGTGTATAAATATTCATGTGTTTTTCCATAATGTATATTTGTTAATCATTCAGGTGTTGTAATATGTATTATTATTTTTATTATTATTATTATTGTTTAACATTTTAAAGTGTACGTGTGTGTGTTTGTGTGTGTGTGTATCAGGTGGCCCACATGACCAAGAGTGAGATGCAGCGCAGTGATGCTGCGTTTGTTGCGCCGCTGCTGCTCCTTATTAATCAGTACTTTAACAGTTTCTTCAATGAACACATTCTCCTCTGGGGGGCGCTGGTTAGTTCTGCCACATTAACTACATCTCACACACAATGTGCATGTATTCCATTTACGTGTTAGTTTTTGGGAAAAGAAAAAAAACCTGTTAGAATGATTATTATTACAACTTATAATAATATTCTGCATTTTAAGAGGGAGTACAAACTTTGTAACATTTTTAAACTGACTATACATAATACATACACAAGTCTATGTACATACAGAAAGTTATTTTTTTTGTTATTGAAATAAACTTTGAACACAAACACTGAACAGCTGCTACAAAGTTACAGTTTTAAAGAAATAATTTCATTTTATTTTCAGGGGGCACAAACTTTTGCATATGGCTTAACATACATTTTATATATATATTATATATCTACTGATATAATGTATACTATTAACTACATTCTAATTGTTCTGTGTGTGTGTGTGTGTGTGTGTGTGTGTGTGTGTGTGTGTGCAGGTGCTCTCTGCGTGTGATCTGGTGTGTTACTGCACGAGTGTGTGTAAGCAGATCGCCGCTCACCTCAACATCAGTGTGTTCAGCCTTCAGAAACCCAAACTCTGCCGCAACAACCGCCACTAACACACACACACACACACACACACTCCTCTCTCCTCATGTTACTGTCCTACAGCAGGTCATTCACTCCAGTGAACTAACAAATCACACACACACACACACACACACACACACACACACAGGATCATGTGACTTTTCTCCTGAGCAGAGATTTTACAACCTGAGGAATGAATTATTGAATTATTTTGATGTTTGTATTACATGTTAATGTTCCTGTTCCGGTGTGTGTGTGTGTGTGTGTGACATCTCTGACTGAAGGCAAACGTCTGTTTGTTTTCAGTAAGAATTATAAACAGGAAGTGGAGAGACACGGGATCGTTTCGAGTCAGTTGAGTAGAGTTATCTGAGATCTCACAGTGGGGCGTGTCAGGGGGTGTGTCAGGGGGCGTGTCAGCCACACCTTACTGTAGACTTTTACCACCTTTAGTGAAATATGAATCCTCACACACTCGTCCCTGTTCCTAATATTAGATGCTAATAAAAGTCTCCTGATTAGCGTGAGACAGGCGTAGATCTCACTCGAATAATTTCCTGCTATTTGGGGCGTGGCCTCTGTCTTTCTGGGCGGGGTCAGTATCAGTGTTCTGTTTTGTTTTGTGGTGTTTTTTGTTTGTTTGTTTTTACCTATACGTTGTTGTTGTATGTTGTGAGGTCAGTCGTACACCGTGCCGAAAGTCTTCCAAAAACATTTTAAAGAACTGAAAGAAATCCGATTTTTTTTTTGTTATTAAATAAATCGGCTGCTGAACGAGCTGTGAAAGGTCGCCCTCTGTCCTGCTACTGGTTATTTAACGAGCCCTTGTTGACTTCCCCTAAGTGTTTAAAGTGTAAGCTAGCTAACACACTCATTAACCTGATCACTCGTTTGCAACACACTTGAACATTTTTTTTATTTTATTTGTATTTTATTGCTTGTTTTAAACACATGCGGCAAAAGTGTGCAGTGTATTCTGGGTAATCTCCGCATATTGAGTGACCTTCCTGTAATATGGTGACGTCATCAAACAGCCCTTAACGAGGCCGACCGAGGGGAAGTGGACGAGGGAGCGTTAGAAACAGTATTGGAGCGCTGTAGCGTATGGTGGTGATGTCACTATGGTAAGCTCCGCCTCTTGTTTAGCCAGTGTTTACACTCCTGAGTTAATGTGACGCCCGATGACCGCGTGCCTTTCTCATTTCATTCTCACTCTGTTCAGCGCTACTCTATGCACACGCGGCGCTCCGTCCTTCATTAACTCGCACGTTGAATCGCGCAGGCGTAAACACTTTAAAGGTGCAGTAAGTGTTATTCTACACGTGAGTAATAACGTACAGAAAAGTTACATCGAGTCTAAACACGGTTAGTTTTATTCTGGTGTCACGTCGGCGTCGCTGTTTCTCCTGCTTTAAGCTGCTGCACAAGTCACGTCTCGGTCTTTATTAAACACACATGATTATTAACACAGTCATGTGGGTGGAGCCAGAAACTAGGAACAGTGCTGGTCACTGATTGGTCATTTAAGGGTGTGACACATTAATGATATGCTAATGATGATTGATTGATGGCTCTGTAACCGTTATCACTAACTCATGATTTGTCGTTCTCATCTTTACATTTTGGTCCAATCTCAAATTCTTACTCACGGTTTATGCTAACTACCTAGCGTGTAAACGTGCGGCTCGTTTGTTGTTCAATAAACACGGGTTGCTCTACCTCAGACTCACTCCTTCATCTCTCTACACCGGTGTGTGTGTGTGTGTGTGTGTGTGTGTTCAGGCTGTACATCAGATATCTGTAACGTTCTTGAGATGTGTTTGTGTTACAGCGCAGTGGGACTTTAAAGCTCTGTCTCTCTACTGTGTGTGTGTGTCGTGTGAGAACAAACGATGCACGCTTTGAACGCTTAGTGCACCTTTAATGTCCACCTTTTATGTATGCAAATGAAGTGGGAGGAGTCTACAGCGGCTACACAGTGCTTCCTTCGGTCCCTTTAATTCGTCTGTTCATGAGTACAGCATGTTACAGGTGAAGTGCAGACGTGTTTGGGTGAAGTGTGTGTGTGTACCTCTCTACCTCTTTAACACACAGCTCTGAATGTGTGTGTGGTGATTAATTTCCTCTCGCAGTCCTTCCGTAAGTGTCTGTAATGTTATCACGTGTTCGAGGGTCATTAATATTTCACTGTACAGGTTTGAAACAGACTCATGTTTCCATTTATCTTTTTCATATTATTTTATTTAACGTCTCAGATCAGCACGCAGACATGACCTCACTCGGCCACACCCATTTTATCCTCAGTGTAGGTGGAGTACTGATCAAATCCATTACAGGCGTGTTTCAGAAAGGTCAAGGGTTAGGTTCGTTAAGAGGTGTGGAGGGTAAAACCTTATAACCTTAGGGTTATGGGATTTATGATCACTGTCCAAATCATGTAGATATGGAATACCCATGATGCACTGTGGCTGTTAAAGACAGGGCGTGTTTTTTCTTTTTTGGGTAGTTAGGGAGTGTGGTTTGGGACATGTCCACAGCGGGTCAGACCTTAGTGTTGGTTCTGGTCTGTTCACTCTGAGAAAACAGGTTGCTTTAAGGGTTGACTGGATAATCATGGGTTCCCCGGGGGGAGGGGGGGGGGGGTGATATAAGCACAGCAGGTAGGTTAAAGATCATAAAACTCAGATTGAGCAGGAAATGGGGGAAAAAGAAGGAAAATATGGCACTTTTTATTCTTCTTTATTCTTTTTTTAAACAGTTTAAATGTTGTGTCCATAAATTAAGACCTGAGAAGGTAAACACCTTTGTACTTGTTTATTTAACATTCGATTATCATGTATTTTAATTTACATAAAATAATAAAGCTCACGTGTAACAGCGAAAAAGAGTGTTACATTAATGCGCACACACACACACACACACTGGGTCTCAGACTCGGACTTTGTGTGATGAGCAGTTCAGCAGGAGATAAAAACAGCTACACACTCCATCACAGTTCGGTTTCTGGTTTCAGTGAATGTAAAGGTGAGTGAGAACGTGTCCTGATGTCCAGTAAATACACACCGACCAGCCATAACATTAAAACCACCTAGGCTTTGGGTTCCCCTTGGGGGGGGGGGGGACTTACACAGACTTACACTGTATGAATGTAAGTATAAGTATTTGGCTAAACTCATTAGTTTCAGCTTCCAAATCTTTAATAAACAGGCTAATACTTTATTCAACAGTTTTATTGTTTATTAAATGTAAATCAGTCGTGTTTAATGAATGAAACAGAAACCAAATGTTGAATTGTTTGGGCTGTTTTTTATTGGACCAAACCAACAAAATGTTCATTCTCATATATTTAATATAAAAATATTTATTTAAAAAAGTACAGCATAATACTTGGATATTTTCAGGAATAAGAGCAATATGTCCAAAAGTGTCAGAAGAAGGTTTACTCAGTGTAACTTAAATTCTGTGTAAAAAATATTTTAAAAATTCCAGATTGTTTTTAGTCCAAATTTCAGTGATATATTTACAACATGCAAAAAAGCAAAATGTAATCAGTGTATTATGGTTTAACATAATCAAGACTCTGTAACCTGTACGTTCTATGAGGAAAATTGAGAGTAAAAAAACATGCAAACAGTAAAATAAAATAAATTTCCAATAATATTCTGAGAGAAAATCCTGACAGCTCATTAACTAATAATAATATTTTTTTTAAAAACTCAATCTTTAGTTAAAAACAAAAGAGAATAAAATCAAACATTAAGCAGGGGAATCTATGCGCTAGCTACAAGTAGCAGGCTAACTAGCTAATGGTAAATATAAAAAGATATTAAATATGGAATCATATTTAACACTGAAGGTATATTAAAATGTTTTATGTAATAAGAAATAAAAGCAGATGTGAAATGTCAATAAAGTGGCTATCAAGCTAAGTTTAACTAGCTAGAGCTTTCCGGTTAGCTTTGTATCTTTGTAACTAATTAGAAATTTTGGTTTTTGAATAATTTCATTGTATTTCATAATTTGACTGACTCATATAAATAATTAGCAAGTCCTTTTTTTATCAGGAGAATAAAGCAGCCTTTTCTCCTCCTAAATGAAAATAGTCACATGATGAAATTGAGGTCTCTGATTGGGCCGTACAATTAAATGGGCCTCTTTTTTTTAATGCTAAAGTTGTTCTGTGAGGAAATCTTTTTGTTGGCTTAAAAAGTATTACTTATTATAGTATTACATTATATTCATACATAACATAAAAAGTAAAAAAAAATTTTTTAAAAAAAAGGAAACCTAAACTAACAACTATCTGTGACCAGATAACTGAGACTGTGTTTAAGTGCAGGCGTACAGTAAAGCACTGAACATTCAGTTTACATTCAATAAAAGTTCTGGACTTCAAAAGTGAACTTATTTATTTGTTTGTTTGTTGTAAAAAGCTTAGATCAGTGTATTTTACCTGTTTACAGAAGCACTGAAGTGAAAGTTGTACAAAAAGTTGAAGTGCTGTGTGAAGTTACTTGTTATTTAAAGATATTATTCCACATAATTTAATAACTTATTTTGATTTAATATTTACTCCTGATAATTTATTAATGAAATTAGTTTATTAAAGATGACTAAGTTTTGTTCCGTGTGCTGTTTGAGTGAGAATGATCTTACAGCACTTGAGTGCGCGGTTTATGGTTCGTGTAACGCTGCAGCGCTACGCTGGAATTTTCACGTCGCCCGCGCACACGTGCGGCTTCTGCAGCTTACACGCTAACGGCTGTGGTGTCAATGTGTTGCATCCGTCCTCAATGTTATGTTCTATTAAGGTGTGTGTGTGTGTGTGTGTGTGTGTGTGTGTGTAACGGGACACTGAGTGAGCTGTAATGTTACTAAACACACCAGGTTCGTATCATCTCCGTGTTCAGGCTTCGTAATATTGTTTCTTGGTGACGGTGGACGTCACGCCTCTCTGCACCATCTCCACCTGACGCGTCACGCTGCCGCTTATCTCCGTGTGCTGAGTGACTTGTCTGCTCGACATCATCATACCGTCTGAGAGGAGAGACACACACACACACACATTAGCAACAATTAAAATATGGTCTGCTAAATTCTCAGTCTTTATTTAAACATCACACATAGTGTGTGTGTGTGTGTGTGTGTGTGTGTGTGTGTGTTAATGCCCTGGCTGAAAGACCCCACAGATAATGCATTTCATCACACCTCACCCTCCCTCTGTTTCACTCCTCCTTCAAACATGCTGTTTTAGTGTCTATGTAAATGTGCTATCGCTGAACCACGCCCCCTCAGAGAACAGCACAGCAGAGCAACAAGGTGGGGGAGGGGCTCTTATTTTTCATGTTAGAGGGGAAAATCTAATTGGCTTATTTAAAGCTGATTAATACACTCAAGGGAAAAGGACAAAATACAGTGTTTCTTTTTAAAATGTTGTTGTTTGTGCACACACACACACACACACACACACACGTTAGACTCGTCTAAATGCCTAGAAGTGACTTAAAAGTGTATTTTTGGATAAAAGGTTCCGTTTGAAGTGTTGAGTGACACATAAGCAGTAAAGTTGTGTTATAATATTAAAGACACTTCTACTCACAGATAATTGTCTTGATAGATAAATACAGAGAGAGAGAGAGAGAGAGAGAGACGGGTCACCTGGAGTGATGAAGGGTTCAGTGAACATGGTGTGTGTTGTCTGTGACGAGCTCTGCGATGGCAAATTAAACACCTCTCTCCTCATCACAGACTGACTGCCGTACTGACCCATAGAGCCTTCAGAGAGACAGAGAGACGACTGTATTACATGGTACATTTTATAATATCTGTTACACAATAACAAGTTGTGTGTGTGTGTGTGTGTGTGTGTGTGTGTGTGTGTGTGTGTGTGTGTGTGTCGTACCATCCTGAGACTCGATGGTGATGATGCCCTCTCTCTCCGGACCGAAGCCCTGTGTGGTCTGAGCCTGGACTTTAAATTTATACGGCACGTTTTCGCTCAGATCAGAAACGGTCAGAGACGTGGCTGAGTTTCCGCTGAGCTGGAAGGAGCGCTGGTCTCCTGCACAAAGCATACGACTCTGTCAAATATCACCTTAAAACTGCTTCAATTAAAAATCTAAAAATTCTGGTAACTGACAATATCTAGTTTCTGGTCTCTCGTTCCCCCAAAATAATTTTCCAATATGACTTTACCTGCCTTAGCAGAAATTAGAGATTCATCACAATTTCTTTTTTTTTTTGTGCTAAAACTACTGACGTATATTTATAATAATCTTTATGAGGGTGGCCTCATAGTGACCTGACACCTAACTGCAATCTCAGATTATTTAGCAAAGGAATGTTTAACAGAGGGAAAGTGTAGTGAGGTGAGACCCTGACCTCCACCATGCAGCTGTTCACACGTGACCACATAGCCCAGGATCTCGCCATTGGGTTTTCGTGGTTTATCCCAGCTGAGCTGAAGAGTCTCTGGACTTAAAGCGGTGAACACCAGTGGACCTGGAGCACTGGGCGTGCTCAGAGTGAATGAAGAGCCTGAAGACACCAGCAGGTAGGGTAAGAAAGTCTGCAATATGGATGTATTTGTAGTTGTTGTTAAACAACATTGTGAATGTTAACCTGGCACGGGGCTGAGGGGGCTCTTGGGGTCGACAGCAGACTCGATAGTGATGACTCCCTCTCTCTCAGGACCCCAACCTTCCTGACTCTGAGCTTTCACCTTGAACAGGTAGGACTGGTTGGGCAGAAGGTCCTGAACCACCACAGAGTTCTGCGCAGGGTTAGTGATGTCCATGCGCTTCATTTCACCTACAGGGATAAAATTACAATACATATATAGCATTCTGCAAAAAAAAAAAAAAAAAAACCTTTCAGTTTTACTTTCATTTTAGACTCAACATTGTTACTGACCTCCACTGAGAAGCTGGTAGAGCACACAGTATCCTAATATTGGCTTTTCGCAGTGGGGTTCCTGCCAGCTGACCTTAAGTGCTGTGGGGCCCAGAGCTGAAAACACCAGCCTGCTTGGGGTTTCAGGGACCCCACGTGGCAGCCGGGTATCTGGGGGCAACACACAAGCCTTAATAAACATTTCACTTCAGGGCTGTGTGTAGCAACAGCATGTTAGAAGCTTGAAATGACTAAGCAAGGCATCTGCTTAACTAGGACATTTTCTAACATTTGGTTTATGTTTGTTAATTAGCCACTGCACAGAATTACTGAATTATAAAGAAAAAACCTCAAAGAACTCCAGAGCTAATCCAGCTAATCCAGGTCTGAGAACTGCAAATATTACACAGCACTGGGTTCTTATGGCTCCTGGGATTGCATTTATCAACCAACCCAAAGAGGAGGTTCTGCTGCTAGGTTTGGACTCCTCAGTTTGATTGGTTGCTTCCATATCGACTCACCCTGGAGAACCCTGTCCAGGTTCTGCAGAGCTTCACTGATGTCATCTGAGCGATTGTGAACGTGGGAGTTCAGGCTGTAACCGGTAGTTGTAGTCTGGCTGAAGCTAGAACCGCCTGAAAGTGCGCCACCACAGGCCATGGCAGGGAAGTGCACAGCAGGATGGGGTAGGACAGTGACAGACAGGCATGGCAATGCATGGAGGAGAGACATAGCAGAGCAGAGCGAATGTTACAGCAGGAGTCAGTGAGAGTTTGAGCGAGAGGTAACCAGAGATTCCTGCCAAAAGCTGTAATAATTGGCAGCCATTACTTTAAAAATAGAACAATGCTTTTGAGCTGAAGCACAAACACACACACACTTAGACTATCTACTTACTCAGAATGTCAGAGAATCCTCCAGGCAAGTCACTCATCACGATGGAGTCTCTCACACCGTCGTTATCATAATAAGTTCTGTTTTCGGAGCGTTTTCTCAAGATCACGTCCTCCATCTGGATGTCATGTCTGCGAGGCATAGATCCTCCTGAAAGGCAAGTATAATACCAAGCAATTACTCCCTGTTATGTTAATTTGCTAGGGTTAAGAACTCTTACTGCAACTCTTACCCCCCCCCAGGTATTTTTTATCATCTTAATCTTGCAAACTTTGGATGCTTAAAATCAGACTAACTAATTTATGAAGAAAGATTGCTTTCAGTGTACAGCTTTATAAATCAACAATAATAAGTCCGGACATGGTCACACCTTTGCTGGTTATGTAAGTCATAGTGGTGTCGACTGATTGGTTGGCACCACCCGGGCGAGGTGAGAGGCTGTAGCTGGTTGAAGAAGTGCTGATGTTGCGTGACAAGGAGCCACTTCCACCTGGGAACAAGAACCCTTGATCCCACTTTCCATTTATGCCCTGGTCTGTAGAAACAGAGAGGAGAACAAACTAGGATTAGTATTAGGAAGGTAGGATGAATATCCAGCTATTACTGGGTAGTGATCAGACTTCAAAACAGTTGCCCAGAAATGTTGGATTGTTCTCTCTGTCATGTGGAAGAGACAGTTTCCATAGTGCTGTAGATTAGAAGAACCTTCTTTCTCCGAGGGCAGCTGTAGCAGGAGCAGGGCTTGTATGACTAGTGACAGTATTAGCAGATTCTTTCAGGTGTAAGCCACTACAGTCATCATCTGCGTTCTCAATTGCTCACCAGCTATGTGTTGCAGAAGGTAGTTCAACCTAGAGTTTTCTGCTTCACACCGACCCAAAGCATGGCAGCAGCATTGTGAGACAAGCTAGCAATCCAGAACAGGTTTCATATAGATTGAATAGCATGGCAGCAGACCGGCGGCAGGGGTAGGGGTATGCTGGCATGCGGTCTAGCAGGGGACATGTTGAGATCTTCACCTTGTGGAAGGTTCTGGGAATGGCCACCTTGCACAGAGCTCTCAAAACAGCCACCATGTAGAGGGTTCTGGAAATAGCCACTTGGATGAGGGGTCTGGGAATGAGCAGGGGCGAGCAGGTCATCACTTCCTGAAGGGCTTGTGCTTCGGGTGGAGATGACATCAGCAGGAAGTTTCCAGGACACCATACGAAGATCCAGGTCTGATCCCACTAGCTTAACGTGCTTCCACCGCTTGCCTTCAGTGTTCATGTGGGGGGAAGCAAGCAGAGCATGGAGGACAGGTAGGTAGGCTAGCTATGGTTAGTGACTATATTCAAGCAAAGCAACTGAGAGAGAAGGAGAGGAAGCTTGTATTAAGAGCTTGATGCAAAGTAGGTATAACTTATTTAGTTGCAGAGCCCAAAACTTCATGAACTAAAATCAACCCAGATACTCTTGCAATGGAACAAAGGCATATAATAAGAATCAAGTACAAAAAAAAAAAAAAAATCAAAACATTAAATATTTTCAAGATGTTGTACATGATGATAGCCAATTTCCAAATCCTAGATATTTTAAGCATTCTAAAAATTCTACTGGTGATTATGCTAGCACATCATCCTGCAACAGAAGGTTCAACAGAGCATGGTGATGGTGAAGACGGGTAAAGAGCGCATTTAAAATAATTCAGAGGTGCAGTAATGGAGCAGAGGGTCCTTATTCAATCAGTGTTACCCTTGTGTAAAAAGTATGAAATCCAATATTTAAATATTTAATGTGGACAGTAGCAGCAAGACGGAATACATGTGTGTGAATGAGAGGAACCCAAGAGGAACGGTGAGGATACAGGGAGCAGAGGTAAAG
>JAQMYI010000040.1:531615-542554 GCA_030014275.1 Clariallabes melas
AGCTAAACCTAGCTAGCATCAGCTACAACAGCACTCACATATCTTTAGCTGAAAATTTTACTTTTTTTCAGCTACAGCGGTACCTTGGTGTACGAGTTTAATCCGGCGAGTTCTTAAGGTGAGGTTTTGTATTGTGAAACACATTGTTCCATAGGAAATAACGTAAACGCAGATAATCCGTTCCAGCCTCCCAAAAATATTACCAATATTACCAATTTCCAACACTATAATCATATTTTATGAAATAAATAAAGACATTAAACCTCACTTAACATTAATTTATGATTCCTCTCGGCACCGGCTGCTTTAAACACCAAACTGAAAGCGGCTCCCTTTTCTTCTTGCTACCGCCCTTAAAAACATTCTTGGGACACATGGTGCTGCGTCTTCACTAAATCTTACACAAAATGCAAAAAAAATACTGGTGGTGTCAATCGATTAGAAAATTTAATCTATTTAATCGCAGCCATAGTCTGTGATTAATAACGATTAATCACAATTTTAAAATACTCAGATTTACTTGTGTAATAAATGAGCAATGTTGGAATTAAGAAATGCATGACAAACGGGTTAGAGGAAACAGATTATGCAGTTTTATAATATCTCAAACATTAACATCAATGTAAAACGAAAATCTCTTGAATGGTAAACTCCTTTCAGCAGCACTTCTATTGTGAGCTCCTGCCTGCTCCTACGTTTAGTGGTGACCATGTCCGTTACCTCCTTTTCAACTTGGCTAGCACATTTGGCTAGCACACACTTCAGAAAAATGTTTTTCTTGTGTTTTTAATGTCTAGAGTGAATGAATGAAGGTGGCATTTGTCATTGATTATAGATGAGCTGTGACACCGAGGTGGTTATGGTTACTGTACTGTGGTCTCCAGTAAGTGCAATAAATAAAATAAAAGTAGTTTCTGCCAACAGCATCACTTTCACAGCGTTTGTCTTACATTTAATGTATTGTAAAAATGGTTCTCCCTGAAGGTAGCTCGAGCACACAACTTTGGTTTTATTCAAACTTCCAGCTAGAAGTTTTTTTATAATAAAACTTGCTGTTCAGCACACCTGGCGATGTACTCCCAGGTAACTGTACTGTGATTATGGGAAGCCGAACATGGTCGTATGATTAATTTGAGTTATAAAATAGTAACGCGTTAAAATTTCTAGATTAATCACATGCCTTAACGTGAAAAAAAAGTCAACTTTTTTTGCTTGGCAAACAAGTATTGAACGGCTCCCGGACGTATTTAGCCGGCGTTTGGTTCGGTCGCTCGTATGGTGAAAATGCTTTTGTATGCCGAGGCAAATTTCTTGCAAAATTTCAGCCGAGGTACCACTGTACATTGGTAGCTAGCTAGTTGTATTTGCTTTAACTAGCTGGCTAGCAGAATGGGAGCATATTAGCATAGCATACATATGTACGTAGATTAGCATACATACGTAGCTAGCTCATGTCCTGATGCCTAGAGAGCTGGTAGTTAGATACTATGAATCAGACATCACAGCATCACAGCTAACAACCATTTTCAGCATGCTAACACCACGTGCAAATGAAAAAAAAAGGAAACAATCAAGTGAAGGAGTGGAGGGTGAGATCCGCTGTGTGTGTGTGTGTGTGTGTGTGTGTGTGTGTGTGTGTGTGCGCGCGCCTTCAGCACTTAGGATCAGGATCTGTTCATTGTCATGGTGGTGTAAGGGATATTTTTTCCAGGCTGATAGCGTAGCATAGCATCGTGCTAAGTGCAGATTCAGATGGAGATCAGGTGCAGACCGGGTGGATGGATTCGAATGGATTTGAAGCTGAAAAGATGCTTTTTTTAAAACAAACTTCTTGTTGTCGTTTTTAATGGTTTGAGTGCAAATCCACTGAGTTTTAAAAGTTCATGAGCATCCAGCTTCAAACATGTCGGTTTGAATATCGGTGCATAAGGACTGAAAGAAAAGGAAGATGAGTAGATAAGAAGTGATAATAAGACGCGACTTACTTCTGAGCTCTGCGGTGATTTAAGACAAAACAGACGAAACATACAGCACAGTTTTAAAAACCTCAAATTGCACAGAAAACACACACGCACACACACGCGCGCACACACACGCACACACACACACAGTATCTTCCAGCTACAGAATAAAAGACTTTGAGTGTAAATGTCTCATGTGTTGTGTAAGGTGTGTGTTTGTGCAGTCAGAGCTCCACCTCACCTGCAGCACTGAAACACACCGCAGCTTCGTTTTCTCATTACTGTCATCAAAATTATTATTTTTTAATAATTTTTTTTCAACACTCCATTTTCACAAGTAAACACCAAACCAACAACCAAAGAAAGCAGAAGAACTCGATAAAGCTTCAGATCCAGCTTTGATCCACATCGCGAGTCCTTTTTGTATTTACATTTATAGAATATTTTTATACAGTTCAGTATTCATCATTTCCTAAATGTTAGTATTTAGCAGTAGACTTCAGTAATCTGAACACTTCAGTATTCCCCACACAAGATCACATGAAGTTTAGTACTCCTTACACACTTCCATATCTGATACACTTCAGTGTTAAATGCACCCGAATATTCTGTACATTTCATTAGTAAATATGGTCCAATATTATGTACACTTACATTCTATTTAAACATCAGTATTCCCTAAACATCAGTATTCCCTACACTTTAGTATTCCCTAAACACCAATATTGCCTAAGCATCGGCGTTTCAACATCAGTATTCCCTTCTGTACACTTTAATATTTCATACACTTCAGTTTCCCTGCATTTCACTTGTTTGTCTGTTTCCTTCCTTCCTCCTGATTTTCCTGGAAGAGTAAAACAACACATCGGGAAGCTACAATTTGCATGTTGTAATTTTACTTTCTTTCACTTTGCTGATGGAAAGATGGAGCTCTGAAAGCACTTGCACTTAACATACTGTATCAGTGAGTTGAGGACAGCAGGGGCACTGTAGAGCTAACGTGGGGTTTAGGAGGTAAGTGTCTGCTCTCAGTGTTGAACAGAGTGAAGCGTTACTGTGTAGTGATAGAGGGAACTGGGACGCGGTGGTGTGGTGGTGGTGGTGCGGTGGTGTGGTGCGGTGGTGGTGGTGCGGTGGTGGTGCGGTGGTGGTGCGGTGGTGTGGTGCGGTGGTGTGGTGCGGTGGTGGTGGTGCGGTGTGGTGGTGCGGTGCGGTGGTGGTGCGGTGTGGTGGTGCGGTGGTGGTGCGGTGCGGTGGTGCGGTTGTGGTGGTGCGGTGGTGCGGTGTGGTGGTGCGGTGTGGTGGTGCGGTGCGGTGTGGTGGTGCGGTGTGGTGTGGTGGTGCGGTGTGGTGGTGCGGTACTACTCACTGGTGGATTGCCTGCAGGAACTTGCGCTGGTGTTTCCTGACCTTGGCGTGGTCGATCTTCTTCACGAGCTTGGTGTGTTTGTAGATTAGCCACGTTTCCCTGAGTACGTTAGCAGCCGTGTTCTTCACCTGTCACACACGCAGCAAACAGAAACGAACCAGACAAACATCATCGCGCTCTCCTAATACGGATTAGTTCTTTTATTATTTTTTTTCTTTTTGTCTTGTATTAGTCACAGTGATGTGCACTTCAACCCCTCCTTAAAAATAAGCACAAGCACTCACACACACACATACACACACACACACACACACACACACACACACACACTTCTGCACAGTTTGGGAACACCAATTAGCCAAATCTGCATGTCTTTGGACTGTGGGAGGAAACCGGAGAACCTGGAGGAAACCCACCAAACACGAAGAAAACATGCAAACTCCATGCACACAGACCTGAGGCGCTAATCGAACCCTCGACCCCGGAGGTGCGAGACCACAGTGCTAATCACTACACTAATGTAATAAAGGATTATTATTACAGTGTTTGTAACCTGCTCTGCTAACAGAAGATAAATAAGTGAGTATGAATATGATTTTATTGTCTTTATAAAAATATAAATTTGTCATCGCTGCAGCAGCTCGGGGGCGTGGTAGTTAGCACTGTCGCCTTGCCCCGCCCAGTGCCCTAAGTCTCCTGGGATAGACTCCGCTCACTGCACACGTGTCTACTGTCTCATTTTATATAGTTTTGAACACAATGTTAAATATTTTTAAGTGAGTGCAATTCCAAAACTGTAACTGGAGTTAGTTCAATAAGTGTGTATCTTTATTGATTTTTTTCTTTACAGTTTGTACACTTGGCTCCGCCCCCACAGACATCTTTAGCTGCGTATTTGGCCACACCCCCTTACACAGTGTTACAACACTGCACATTGTCTTCTCCACAACTCGACATGGATCTACATTCCACTTCAACCCTTCTGTATTTTATTATATTTTTTCTATTTCTATTTTATTCTATTATTACATTTTTTATTTTATTTTTTGTACATTGTAAATTTAAGATACTTTTTATAGCTAAAGTTTTTTTTTTCATATTGTTCTATATTTCTAATTTGTAAAAAATCTCTTATCTCATAATGAAACTTTTAAATTTTTTTTATTTTAGGTCATCCGCAGTCGTGTAAGCATTTCACTTCATATCAGACTGTGTACGATTGTGTATGTGACAAATTAAATGAGATTTGCTTTGATTTGGGATGTTTTGTCTGAAGCCTCTGATTGGTCATACTGCTTAACTCGTAGATGTAGTGTGAAACTGTGTGTATGTGTAAATTTATTCATTTATGATTTGTAACTGCAACATGAATGATGTGAAAATGTAAATTACAAACCGTGGCTGTAATTTGACGACTAGACACTCAAAAACTCTACAGATTTACGACCTGTACAGATTTATGAATCACCTCTCTCTCTCTCTGTCTCTCTCTCTTCACTTTACGAAGCTTTAAGAAAAAAGAAAAACAGACGACTGATTTGAGATTTATAAACTCTGGTGATGACTGAAACCGGCTCCACAGACGTGGGACTCGTGCAGGCTGTAGTGATGACGGCGCGCTCCTGCGCTCCTCCTGCACCGGGGTGAGCACGCCGAGAGGCCTGGACTAAAAAAACTGCAGTCCCGACTTTCATTTACAAAATTGTGCCATTAAAATGCGTTTCGGCGGCTCGCCAGCGCCCCGGCATCAGCATATTCACTGTTTGGCTGTAGGCTGAGGGTCTGACAGTTTGACATAATGTTCCACGCTCCCTGCGTTCTTCCATCGCTCTCTCTCTCTTAAACTCACAGCTTTATTTTCATCTAAAAAAGTTGGTTTGTGATGAAGGAGCGTTTGTGTGTGTGTGTGTGTGTGTGTGTGTGTGTGTGTGTGTGTGTGTGTGTATGAAGACAGTGACTCACTCTTTTGCAGAGTTGCGTGTCCATCATAAAGTTATGAACATGTTTCTCAGCCTTGGTCAACTCGAGTTTCCTGGCCACCACCGCGACCACCAGCGCAGTGCAGCCCGCCCCCTGCAGGAGGAAGTACAAATTAGTGCATAAAATCAGGCGCACATTAAAAAAGACTTTTATTTGGCATGTGATTATTGCTGGACAAGTCGCTCCAATGTTTAGAACACTACAACAGAGTGCATGTAGAGTCGTTAAAGACAAACCAAAGACCCCCTGGGTTCTAGATGTGGGCTCAAACCCCTTATGCAACAGGGCTAACTGTTAGCACGGTTCCTTTTTCTTTTATTCCATTTGTTATTCAATTAAAGTCAATTAAATAAAAATGTATTACGATAGTGAAGTTATGCATGACAGCTCCATTAACTGACTTGTACTCAGAGCTTGAGTGTTAATCACAAACTTTATCTAATGTATGTACAGTAAGTGATGGAGGACGTGACGCAGACGCACCATGATTCCCGTCAGCAGACACACTCCTTTCCCACAGTAGGTGTGTGGCACCATGTCTCCATATCCAATGGACAGGAAGGTGATGGAGATCAACCACATTGCACCCAGGAAGTTACTCGTCACTTCCTGTTTATCGTGATATCTGCGGGAGAAAGAAATAGAGACAAAACAACGTAACAGCTTCATTAATAAACAACAATATGGGCTCTAATTGAAAACAAACAAACTGACCCCAGTCCTGAGTTCGACCTCTGTGAGGTGTTTGTGGTGTTTCAGTACAGAGACAGTGTCCCGCGTGTCCAGGACATTTGCGTGATGAGGACGCTGCCACATAAACCTGCGGGATTTACGACTGACCATAAATAACCACCACATTTATGGCAAAACATCGATCATGTGACCGAATGCTGCGGATTTGCATCACTCCATAGCTTTGAGTCAGTTAGCTTCCGCGACTCTGAGCTAGCCAACCAGTGTGGGAGTCGGACAAATCCTGTTGATCTCATTGGATTACACAGATTATCACATCACAGCTCTCTGCTGCACTTACTCAGGATAATCTGCTCTCAATAAGTATGTAAGCGTACACAACGCTTAACATCTGGGATGCACCTGTTTAAAGTTTTTAAACAATATACATCCAGGAGCAGTTACGTTTCTGACGTTCAAAGTTAATTACTCATACATTTTTACACTTCAGATCTCCACATATAAAACTGTACAATCGTTAAATGATGTTAAGTTTATTAACTTGTTTATGTACAAAAGGTGTAAGCTGTAACTTTTTACCGCAGAAATTTCATTTTTGTCCAACCTGCTACTTTAGGGATATAAAAATGCACTTTTATTCAGTTTGGTATTTTTATTCATAATTTTTTAGAAATAAATAAAAATGTAATTAAATATGTAGTCAACACTTTTATATTTGTACATGTTTAAAACATGCTGAATAAACCATGATAAATAAACTTATTATTTATGAACATGTGTATTGTATGTGTATATTACTTAAAGATTTCAATGTAAAAGATAATACTGTATATTTTATTGCATAAAATATAACTGTATTACAGTGTCCCGAAAATCTCCGTACATAGCGGAAATGAAGAGTTTTTAGGATTTTTTTTTTCAAATTTTTATGCTTACTTTATGTTTTTTTTTTTTTTTTTTGTATGGCGAATCATGTATCGGCACACTGTTTCTCTCCAAAAGTTTGCATTTGAGGTGGATAACATTGCAGTTCCTCTATAATCCTACAGGTGGCGCACGCTAAACTATTCACACACTGGCAGGTGGCACAGCGTCCTGTGTGGTTGGAGCGAATTATCTGATAAGTTTAATTAGAATTCTAGCAAAAAAAAAAAAAAAATGAAATTGGTATATTTGTAATATGATACTAAAATAATGGCAATACAAACGGGACCGGCACTCAGGTATCATGATAATATCGTATCGGGAGCTCAAGTCCAGTTAGAGAGTGTAATTCACGCCTCTTCATTTTGCTAGCATGTTACAAACCTTAATCTTAGTACCAATCAGAGAACCTTTAAAGAACTCTTGCTTTTTCTTACCGTTTTTCTTTTTTTTTTATACTGAAAATGTTTATTTAAAACCGACCGTTAGCATTATAACTCATTTGCTTATTGCCTGTGGGATCAGGAACATGGCACAGCGCTGAGTATTTCTTGCTAGTTGAAGGATGAGCTGTCTTTTTTCGTGAGCCGGACATACTTTCCATTACGGCTCATCTGAGAAACCCAATCACATTAGAAAGCCGATCTCCGTACGAGCTCTGAAACACACGATCGATACAGATCAGATGTTGATGCAGGAAGGAGAAGCGAGTGAGCTGAATAAAACACGCCATATACGTGTGTACTGTAGTGTTAGCCGTGTGTGTTAGCGCTGTAGTCTGCGTCTGCGTGGTGACTCTCCGACACTCATTTATAGAAAATAAACTGAGCATAAAGCAGCGCGCAGTGTAAGATAATCGGATCCCGAGGCGTCAGCGATTCAGCTAACACTTTACCCTCAGAGCCTGAAAATCGATGTGGCAATCGTTTAAAGGCTTCTGTTTCACAAGAAAGTTTGTCTAAAGTGTGAAAAATCCACAAATATCCACTTAATCTCAAACTTGAAGACACGTTAGCTTCTTTTGCTAGCACCTTGGCGGAGTTGAGTAGGAAACATGATGCGCATCAACTTAGTTGGCTAATACATGATAAACACGTTAGCATGGATAGCTAGTACATTTGAAAACCATTATCTAAGTCTGCTTAGAAAACCTCTGAACATTAGCTAGCACACATCTTAGTTAGCTTGTAGGCTACAGATGAAGAAGTTCAATAATACATGGTCAGACTAGCAACTATTAAGCACATATGAAGTTCGAGCTAGTATAAAGTTAAAGTTAGCATGGTTAGACTATTTATTTTGAGAGCCATCATGTTAGCTTGTGTGTGTGTGTGTGTGTGTGTGTGTGTGTGTGTGTGTGTGTGTGTGTGTGTTTGCTGACAGCAGTGTGATGCTATACGGAACGTTTATGTGTCTATTAATCAATCAGAGCGCGTCCTGCATCTCGGCCATGAATTTAACGGACGACTCATTAAGCTGAGTGCTATTAGCTGAGATTTAAAGCTGAGACAGGAGTGTTGTGATTTGGAGAAAAACGCAGAGAGAAATGCCGCTATTCCTCCTGAGGCTTATGACATGCTGAGCTAGCAGATTAAATCCCTCCAAAATATTCAGCGTGGCTAACTTTAGCCGGGAAAAGCAAAATGCTAGCTAGGATGTTGGTTTGGCTCACAGCAATGGGAATGCTAAATGATTCATTAGCATCTTACTTTGCTAGCATATATTATGTTAAAATGATATTTAAATTAATACACAGTAAACAATTTAACTTTAGTAGGCTAGTCTGGATTAAGTGTATTTGTTTATTTAGCTAGCATATGATTCATATTACAAGGTAAGTATATTAGCGTAATTAGCTATCTTATCTTAGCATTAAAAGGCATTGGTTAAGCAAAATTCTCTTTTTAGACACTCAGACGTGTCTTTAGTTTGTGTACAAAAAACTGAGAAAGAACATTTTCCTGCTTAAACAAGCTTAAACAGCACAATTGGAGTTTCCCCTTATGTGACCTCATACAAGAAGAGCCCCTCCCACTGACTTGAAATTCGTCTGTACTGTTATCTGGGGGGCGTGGCTCAGCAGGAGCCTTATTTACATAGACACTGAAACAGTGCTTTTGTAGGAGGAGTGAAACAGAGGAAGACAGGTGTGAAAAAGGACATTATCTAAAGGGGTCTTTCAGCTGGGGCATTAACACACACACACACACACACACACACACACACACACACACACACACACACACTGGGGGAGCTCTGGGACCGGTGTTCACTTGTTAAAAAAATTGTCAAATGCGAGACCTTTAAGGAAATTAATTAATGAATGAATTGGTTAATATTCTGCTGCTTGGTTAACTAGCGTTAATACTTTAAAATGGAGCCAAACATGCTTCGCTCGTGTGCTAATTTCTTTCACACAAGACTAATGTTTCCACTTCAAAAGTGCCTTAAAAATACACAACGACAACAAGAACCAAAAAAAAAGGAAAAAAATAATAAACATTTCGCAGGCGAGTCGATATTCAGTTCATTCACAAACGTGTGTGTGTGTGAGGGGAAACACATCATGCGCGCTAACACACTCCCCTCAGCGTCTTTTCACAGCAGCCAGCGGAATGGGATGAGATGGAGTGTGAGGAGAGCGGGAGCAGGCGGTTTGGATCATAATCTGGGGAAAAGGGAAGCGTGTGGAGATTAGCCACCAGGCTCGCCATGACCTGATTAGCTTAGCTTAGCTTAACTTCTGCTCTCCCTCAGCCTGGGGTGTAGAGAAGCTACATAAGAGTCGTCTTCACCTTCTCCCGAGATATGGGCCAAATACGTTCCCCTGGCCAGAATCGCAAGCCAGCACAGGTCAAAGGTCAAACTTAAAAAATAAAAATAAAAATAAAAGAGGCCTTAAAAGAGGGAAAAAAACACAAAACCAGACCTGCCAACCGCCGAGAGGAATAACGCATGTTACATTTCTGATATCATCCTTTAATGTGTCTAAGGTAGAACCTGGAATACTTGTGTGTGTGTGTGTGAGTGTGTGTGTGTGTGTGTGTGTGTGTGAGTTTTTACAGTAACCACCACGGATTTCTGGACGATGTTGGGATGCGCTGACTTTATTTAAGACGCTATAAAAGTTAACAAACACTTTATTTCTTTATTTCTTTCACAGATGAACAGAATGCGTTCGGGAAAACAAGTGTACTTTATGGCTTTCTAACTGTAATTACTGTAAGGCATCTTTACACCTTAGCTGTAGAGATATTTCTTAAATAATTTTCTCGAGTCAGAATTCTCACCATATCCTCACAGCGGAACCTCTGCAATTTCGCAAGAAATTTTCCTCAGCATACGAAACATTTTCGGCATATCTCAGCCAAGCGTTCACATAGCTTTCTTTTTTTTTTTTTGCATTTAGTGCAAGATTAGTACAGTTTAGTTTGGTGAACACACAGCACCGTGTGTCCCAAGATTGTTATGTTAAGAAGACGTGGGAGCCGCTTTCAGTTTGGTTTATAAAGCAGCCGGTGCCGAGAGGAATCATAAATTAAAGTTATGTGAGATTTATTTTCTATTTATTTCATATTTTACTTAATTTATGTCTTTTCTAAATGTTTTGATTGTTTTTATATGCAAAAATATGATTACAGTGTTGGGAACTGGTAATATTGGTAATATTTTTGGGTGGCTGAAACGGATTATCTGCATTTACATTACTTCCTCTGAGTCTCACAATACGAAATCTCACCGTCTCTCACCGTCTCTCACCCTCTCTCACCCTCTCTCACCGTCTCTCGTCGTCTCTCACCCTCTCTCACCGTCTCTCACCGTCTCTCACCGTCTCTCACCCTCTCTCACCGTCTCTCACCCTCTCTCACCGTCTCTCACCCTCTCTCACTGTCTCTCACCCTCTCTCACCCTCTCTCACCGTCTCTCGTCGTCTCTCACCCTCTCTCACCGTCTCTCACCCTCTCTCACCGTCTCTCACCCTCTCTCACCCACTCTCACCCTCTCTCACCCT
>JAQMYI010000040.1:559263-569655 GCA_030014275.1 Clariallabes melas
TGTGTGCGAGTGTGTGTGCGAGTGTGTGTGCGAGTGTGTGTGCGAGTGTGTGTGCGAGTGTGTGTGCGAGTGTGTGTACTGACCTGACTCTGGGCACCATGACGCGGTGCTGCACCATGAGCGTGTGACAGATGGACGCCATCATGGTGAAGACGTCCTCTTGGGCCGAGTCCCTCCACACCAGGGACAGCAGAGCGTTCGTCTGCTGCTTCGAGTCCAACTTCTGCACACACAGCTGTGTGACCAACTGCACAGACAACCTGTTATCATTCTGAACACACACACACACACACACACACACACACACAAACGGAGATAAGTAAAATAAATGCAGAATGCAATCCAGGGGAAAGTGTGTGTGTGTGTGTGTGTGTGTGTGTGTACCTGTCCAGAACGAGTCCGTGTGGAGGGATCGTCCTCGTCCTCCGAGTCGCTGTTGGCGTTGGCTCTGGCGAGGCTGTCGCTCCCGGGCAGCAGAGGGAGAAGAGACTGCAGAGCGCTCAGGTACAACTGTAGACCCTCCTCGGATAGAGAGCCTACAACACACACACACACACACACACACACAGGTCAGTGAAACCAGACCACAGTACAGAAATACACCAACAGGTCTTGCAGTACACACACACACACACTCGACCTCACCGAGCCCCGTGTCCCCTAACGACAGCACGAAGTATAAGAGCCACGGGGCGTGGCACTGGGCGCGGTCCGACGAGGACACGGTGGCCTGAAGCGAGAACAGGAAGTCGTGGAAGGGGAAGCGGAGTCTGGGGTCGGTCAGCGCCGGGACGAAGAAGTGATAGATCTGCTCCGTGAAGGGGGGAGAGATGAAGTCCTCCGTGAAGGCCGAGAACACAGACTGTCTGTGAGGGACAGAGAGAGAGACAGACAGATTATTATTATTATTATTATAATGCACATACGTGTATATGTATTTTGTTTCATTTTTATATTGTTCACGAGTCATTTTATCTTCAACTAAATGTCTGAACTCTTTAATTTCATTATTACTCTTTCTATAAATTCTTTTTTACTATCTACTCCTGACTTATTTTTAAGCTGGCAATACAAACGTAAACATTTGTCATAACAATAAAGCACCTTTGAATCTTGAGAGAGAGAGAGAGAGAGAGAGAGAGAGAGAAATAGAAGAGAAATAGACCGATCGAAAAAGAGTCAGAGAGAACAGAAAGATGGCAGAGATAAAGAGAAAGAGAGACGAAGACAAACAGAGATGAGAAGTAAAACGGTAAGAAAGGGAGTTGAGGACAGAGGCCAAAAGAAAATGAGATGGATGAACGAGAACAGAGAAAGAGAAGACACTAGAAAGAGACTGATACAGAGGCATCGATTAAGAGAGAGGGAGAGAGAGAGGAAGAGAAACAGAGATGAGGAGAGAGAAAATAACAGAGGGAGGGAGGGAGAGAGAGAGAGAGAGAGAGAGAGAGAGAGAGAGACAGAAAGTAAGAGACAGAGTCGAGACATATGAGGAGAGAGAGAGAAACACATGAGCAGAAGCCAAAAGAATGAGAGAGATGAAAACAAGACAGATAAAAGAAGAATAGATAAAGAAATAAAGAAAGGACATGAGATAAGACTGGACTCTGATTCCATTCATTCTTTAATAATATCACTAACGGTGTGTATTTACTGTATAAAATCAGTGTGTGTGGGTGTATATATATATATATATATTTTTTTTTTTATAGTTGTTTTGTTTATGTCTACCTAATATGATATTCTTTCATATCTAATATGTTTATACTGTATAGGTTTATAAATTCAGATTAATGTAATTAATGTTTTCTAATGGCTTTGGCAACAATGTAATACTTTTGTTAACATTCATGCCAATAAAACTCTTCTGAACTGAACTGAGAGAGAGAGAGATAGAGAGAGAGAGAGAGAGACAGCAGGACGGAGAGAGACAGAGAGAGAGACAGAGAGAGAGAGAGAGACAGCAGGACGGAGATAGACAGAGAGAGAGAGACAGGGAGAGAGAGAGACAGGGAGAGAGAGAGAGACACAGAGAGAGAGAGACAGAGAGAGAGAGAGAGACAGAAAGCAGCAGAGAGTTGAAGAACCAGTTGTAAAAGCCACATAGTTGAAGCCCAGCATATTCTATTTTTCAGGGTTGTTTGTATAAAAATGTGATGTGAAAATTGGTGTCAATCTAAATATATTTAAAAATATACAAAAATAATAAAATACTAATGATCACTAATAGTAACAGACTGTAAACGTTACATTCTCACGCGGAGACGAGCCCCTCTAAACATCTGATGCTAAAATCCCCCCTTGATTAAAGCGACAAGAGAAGCTTCTGCTTAACACGAGAACCACTCCAGTAAGCGAGTACCCTGAACCATCCGAAGAACCCTTGAGGAACCCTTCTGTTCTAAGAGCAGATAATGAATTCTTCTTTAAAGGTCTGAATGCGGCTCAGAGAGCGATCTGAAGCACGAGAGCCATTTCCACATGGCTACCTGCTCACATGACAACCGAGTGTGTATCAAACATCATCTCCCTCTCTCTACCTCTCCCTCCCTCTCTCCCTCCTCTCTCTCTCTCTCTCTCTCTCTCTCTCCCTCCTCGTCTCTCCTCACCCCCCCTCACCATTCCCCTCCCCCTCACCCACTCACTCCGCTATCTGCAGAAGCCTCTGTTAGCATGCAGCCCAGGTGCTAATGCAATCAGTAAACCAAGACCGCGGCCTGAGCCATAACAATCGCACACAAACGGCGGCCGAGGCAGGAGCAGCGCGGGCCGTGTTCTACCTCCGTCCTTTGTTTCCCCGATGTCTGCGAGAGGACGGACTCGGCAGCCAGCGGATGTCGTGTATCTTGCTGCACTCTCGCAAGCTTTTAGGGCTCTCTATAAATATTGTGAGATCTTATGGTAAGAAAATAGATGCGACGTTCTGTTCGCCGGCGAGAGAACACTGCATTTATTACCGAAGCAAAAGGCGTAATGAAGAAAAGAGACGAGAAACTCGGAACAGATTTCCAAGAAGTAGCAACTCTCTTGTCTGATGAGAAAGCTGCAAAGATCAATACGAGTATTTAACAAAGTCCCTGTCAAAATCGAACCCCCTGCCAAACCCCGAGCTCGCTACAACCTGCCAAAAACCATTTCTTCTAATTGGAAACAGAATAATGCTTCATTTTATAAGATCTTAAGCATTTGCAAAAAAATTAATAAATGAATGAATTAATAATAATAATAATAATAATAATAATAATAATAATAAAAATCCATGACACACACCTGTGTAAAATCTAACATGTACACGATTGCATCACTTTTCACTTTACAGTTTCATGACATATGCATCACTGGACCTTCTGATAATAAAGGTTCCTCAAAGGTTCCTCAGATCTTCCTTGGATGTTTGGGGGTCGCACCATCACGTGTTTGTGAAAGAGAAATCTGATGTGTCGGGTTCTACATAAAAACGTAATGAGGATCTGATCTGAAACCTGAAGAAAGATTACTACGGATGACAGACAGAGCACTATTCAGACGGGATTAGCTTCCCCCATGTGTGTGAGTGGAGGTGTGGAGTAATTCTGATAGATCCATTTATAATCATTCCATGTCTCAGGTTTCTCATGCAATCTGTCACAGAGGTGCCAATATTTTCAGGCATGTTTGATTTTCTAATCTCAGAGCACATTGGTATAGGGTTCAGCACTGTGGCCTCGCACCTCCAGGGTCCAGGTTCAATTCCCGCCCCGGGGTGTGTGTGTGTGTGTGTGTGCGCCCTGTGATGGATCTCAGAGTGTGAGCTCAAGAACACGTTGAGGAACAGATGAAAACTTCTCTGCCCTCGTGTGCAGCAGATCCCTGAATCCAGTTGATCATCCAGCTGATCTGTTTCAAACCTCATCACAATCATGCAGCGTCTGTTTCTTCACTGCATTCTTTGTCATTTTAGAGAAGCTTGAATAAAAAGAACTATGACATAATTCCACATAAAACAGCCACCTCCAGTTCTCTTTACAGAACAGACAATCCTCAGTGCCCACATCTCCACGTCGCTCCCTCCTCCACAGCGTGCTCTCATCTCTCTCTCTGTGTTCCTGTTCTGCGCAGACACGAGCACAACGCTCAGCTGCTCTCCACCGAGTCGCTCGACAGACAGCTCTCACGTTTATCCGTGTGAGAAAGTGATATTTGGAGATCAGGTGCGCTCACGTCGCGTATTACGTGCTACGTCCAGCACGCAGCTGATCACACGCCATAAAGTCACGCGGACGCTTTAACACATCGCGTCACCGATCTCATCCGAGCGCTAGGTCTAACATTAGCTTTATAGTGACGCTGGAATCCGCACCCGAGAACTCGGAGTGCGTGCGATCGTCTAACTCAGAACCATAATCATCGATCGTCTCTGTGGCGGCTCTAGTCAGACCCACGCATTAGATAAAAGCAAAATCAAGTACGTGCACGTGTATCTGACATCCCATCAGTCGAACAGGAGGAACTGATTAAACACGAGTCAACGCGACGGTTAAGTAGATTCTTTAAATGGCTGAACAGCTGAACACCGCGTCTGGGTCTCCGAGGAGGATGAAGATGATGGTGTTCGTAGTGTACACAGATGTGTGATGTTCGTACTCTTTATCCTTCACCAATAGGACGTACGCCAGCCCGTATTATTTTCCACGCAGCGTCTCCAGACCTCTCATCGCCCTGCTCTCTTTACTCTTATATTGAATGTGAAGTGTGTTAAAGAACAAAATCTAATTAGGTCTGAGTTTCCCAACGGTATCGGAGTGTTAAGACGATTTTACAAATTAGAAAGTCAGAGCGTTTAAACTGATACACAATCATTTCTTCCACCTTTGTGTTATGACACTTTAGAGAAATTTCAGCCTCTGTTACAGACTGGAATTAATCAGAAAATCCCAAAAACGTTCAGGACCTGAAAATTCCCAGATGAGGAACGCAATCCCAGAGTGGCCCACAGAGGAAACGCTAATTAACCCCTCAATGTAGGGCAGGTAACCAGGGTACACGCTACCACCGTTAGCGTTCAGTCAGTATTCGAGGCGTTGGAGTCTTCAGCAAGCCCTTTAGTGCGTCTTTATCTATAGTCGGGTGGTAGAAGTGTGAGGTGGTGAGAGGTGGTGTCGTTCCTCAGGTGCAAATTCAAACCCGTGTAGATTCACACCCCTAACCAACCAAAATCAATCATCATCACAAACCTAAATCAGTCTGGCTCTCTATCCCAAAGAGACCCGGAGACAACCCCGCCCACAAACACCAAACCTGATCAGAACCCCAATCCAAATCCAAACCCAGTCAGTCCTTCAACTAGTCCTCCAACCCCAACCATGTCCATTCACAATTCAACTAACATGCTAATTCCAGACTAACTAGTACACCAACCTAAACTCCAACCAGCAACCCAAACCAAGTCCACATTAGTTCCCCAACCCCAAATACATTCCAACCAGTACTAAATCCCAACCCCAATCAGCACTGATCTAAACTCTACCAGCACCATATTTATACGTGACAATCACAAACTAGCCTTACACCCATCAGTACCTAATCGTGAACTTCACCAGTACAACACCGAAACCCCACACCAGAATCAAACTCAATCCCACCCAAAGAGCACAAACTGAACAAACAAACAGAACCCAAAGCCCAACCACCACCACCACACATCTCACACCCTCAACACTCCACACACACTCCAGCATGACCAAGACCCTACCATCACCCCAAACACCGGAAAATACATACATCGCATATTTAATCCCCAAAATCAGACAAAAACCAGAAAAAGTGTGAGATATCAACCTAAACATGCAACTCAAATCCCAAGCAGCTCTCAGATCTCCAAACCTAATGAGATCCTCATATACTGTCCAACCAGATCTCCGATACCGAGACACAAATCCAAAATCTATCCAAATCACCATCTCAATACTCACTCCAACCAGAATTCTGGTCCCAAACTTGTGCAGATTTATAAACGCCATTACCTCCTCAGACTGAGGTGCAACGTCAAACCCTAATCTACACCTTCTCAGACACGTTGCCTCTTGTCTATGTTAAACACGTTTGAGCCTCTGGTACTAATCAAAAAGTCAAAATATGTTCAGATCCTAAAGGTTCCTCATTGGAAAGTCACAGAGGAAGCTCTTAATGCTGGAGAAGCAGCCAGCTTACAAACACCAGCTAGAACCTGACGCATGGACGCCTTGTCAGACACGACATACCTGGTCCTTTAAATCCTCTAACTGTGGACCTCTGAATGGTTCTTCTCTGACTGCTACATGAGACACCATCCGCGTGTTCTCCAGAACATCAGGCTAGTTCTTCATGTTAAGCTAATCCTTCCTGTGTGTGTGTCTGAGGTGCGAGGCCTCCTCGTACCTTCCTGCTCCTGCGTTCCCGCCACTGCCAGCTTCACTCCACACAAATCCAATTTAGCAAATCTATTTTGACGTTGAATTTGCGCTCATTCAGATGTGCCATCAGGCTGCGTGTTTCCCGGCTCCAGTCCCTAATGAAAATGTCTACAGGGGAGAGCTCATTACTGGATCTGCTACTCAGGATTCTCTTTTCTCAACCATTCCCCACCATCAGAATCTAATCCCCACACACACACACACACACACACACACACACACACACACACACACACACACACAGTGTTACTGTCTTCATGCTGCCAATATTCCCCACAGAGCCTCCATGAAATGGGAAACAGTAATATGTTTGAACATCATTTTTCTCTAGGACCCTTGATTGGACTATGATGCTTAGCGATACGTTTTACAACATCTGCCGCTGCGTTTAGCGCCTCCGTCTTTCTCTCATCAGTGCGACTGTGGCCATGATGATGGGGTGAGCGATACGACCACAGTACCACATCATGATATCTGACAGTGTTTCAAAGCTCTACCATAGGGTTAGTGGACACTGCTGGGGCTTGCTAAGAACATTTAAGTGTAACCTCGGCATACGGACGCCCCGCATCAAAAAAAATCGCCTTAAGAACTGTAATTTTGCAAAAAATCTGTCTCGGCATGTGAAGAATGTTCATACGGGCGACCGAACTGAGCCGAACCGAACAAGTCGCACGTACGTTTAGGAGACGGTCAAACGATGATCAAACGATGATCAAACGATGTACGTCACTCTGTACTGCACAATCCTGAGCCATAAATATGTCAATTAAAACAACAGCAAAGCAAATAATAGCTAAAACGCCTCGAGCTTTAAGGTTAAGTGATGTTTAATGCCAATTTATTTACTAGGGGGCTCCACATTAAGGCTACTACTACCACTCAGCCGGGAGAGCCGAAGACTATCACGTGTTTGCCACGTGACGCCAGCCGACAACATCTTTTCGAACTGCTCGCTCACGCACCGTTGGGGGCGGAGTCACACACTCGGATGACAGCGCTATACTCCCTCCGTGTGCGCGAGCTCACAGACGCCACTGATTGGCTGTAGAGCTGTGATTAATGTGGGAGCGCGAAGTACCTCTCATCCCTCCCCTCTGAGAGAGCTCGGCCAATCAGCTCTCTCGAGGCCTCCGGCTGCGAGAGGTTACAGCATCACCCGGGAACCGAACCAGCGATAACTTTACCACTGCGCCACTCGGAGGCCATTTACGTGTCTTTTCTAAATGTTTTGATTGTTTTTATATGCAAAAATATGATTATAGTGTTGGAAATTGGTAATATTGGTCATATTATTGGGTGGCTGGAACGGATTATCCGCATTTACATTATTTCCTCTGGGACAACGAGTTTCACTATATGACATTTCGCCCTAAGAACTCGCTCCGGGACGGAGTAAACTCGTACGCCGAGGCACCGCTGTACTATAACCTTCATCAGTGGTCTTAGATTAGATAAATATCTGATTAGTGTCCATGCAACATGAATAAGAAGACTCAGGTTGGATTTCACACAGCTTGCGCCTGCACATATCACTGAGGACAGCAGCCACAGCCGTCACTATATTCAGTGGAAGGAAGAACAAACTGGAGATTCAAGCAAAAGTCTAAGGAACAAACACCCAAGCAGTGTTTAAAACGACTGCCCGAGAAGTGGCTGTGAGCTCACACGGTGTATCAGGAGCAGAGTGTTCGAGGTCCAGACACAGGTGACTCACTGACGGTTAGAAAGATATAAAATAAATAAATCACGTCTAAGATCAGAAAAAGCCTCAATTAATATCTATAAGATTAAAGACCAGACCAACACTACGAGCCTAAAGACCATGAAACGTCCAAAACAACCGGAAGGTAGAAACTGTCTCAGGTCAGATTAAATGCACAAATAAGTGTTAGATAAACTTAAACACCAGCCTTTATTTTAAATATAAACACCGAGATCAGCTTCATTCTCAACACTTAATGACTGAATCTGTAAGACTTGAAGTTTGAGAAACGCTGAGACACACTGGGAGCTTCAAAAACACCAGCCACTGACACCAGACCATGACCTGCCCACCAACCTCCTAATACCATTAAACACCACAACGCCAGGACTTTACACATCAAATACATAATTACACACAGAATCAGATTAAGTGAACAGACGATTAACACGGGAGAACTCAGGAGAACTTAAACACCAGACCATGACCAGAACATCATGACTGTCCGGTTAAACACATCAAAATAATGTAAGATTAAACACTAAACACTGACTGACATGTAAAGACTGAAATCCCAGATAAAATACAAAATACAAAAAAATTAATCTGTTACAATATAATAAAACTGTAAAGTGGGCGTGTCCATACATATTTGTGAAAAATTAATTTGGGGGACGTGAGATGAGTAATAAGTGATCAACACATCAAGATGGTTTTTGGAATGTTTGTCTGTCTGTCTGTCTGTTTGTGCGCGCATCACGTAAACACTACTGAAGGAATATTAATGTGGTTTTCACAGGTGTGTCTGGCCGAGCCTCAGGTAACATACAGGCTTGGGTTCATCGCCGTCGGGCCGCGGGAAGAGAAGACACGCTATGTACATGGCGCTGTACATGTTTTAATACGTGCTTATGAGTGTGCGATTAAATTCCATGCGAACGAAGTCACGCGCACGGCTAGGACGCAGTAATAACCCGAGGAGATGTGATTATACGACGGGGAGGACTCGGAGCGCAAACACTGGACACAGAGAATCGCTCTGACTATAAACCTCAACCCATAAAGGGCGTGACCCCGACACACCACGTTCAAGCTGCAAAAAGTATTTTTAGACTCGTTCCACTTTTAGTAAAAATGTAAAAGGGGTGATTTTATCCAGAATAGATTACAGGGCTGAAACGGTCCGAGTTTGGCGTTCAGTCTGATCTCTCTCCAACAATTACGCTCTCGGCAATTTACCCTCGATTAGGCAGTGGAGCAGCAGCTGCACAAAACACACACACACACACACACACACACACACACACACACACACACACACACACACCCTATAGCACAGTGTGCAGTTGTTGCAGGTGTTTAACGTAGTTCAGATTTATGGCTGCAGTTCCTGAACCATGTCCCGAATAACCGAATAATCATCTGAAATAAATACTTTAAAATTGTGTTTTATTTCTCATATCAGTTACATTCTTGTTTGTGTTGCAGTATTATCTTATTGCTCCTGTTGGCCGCTCCGTCGTCTCAGCGTGTCTGTCTGAGGCTCCTGTCTCACTGCTGTGTGCACGTGGTACATCAGTTCATCTGTAACTGCGGTGCGAGCTAAAACGGACGCCACGCCCCACGTGTGATTTGCATGGAAGACGAGCAGTGATTAGATTTTGTGGTCTGAGTGTGATCCCGGTGCCGGTATTCAGGGACTTTGTGCGCAGTAGGGAGGAAATGTTTCATCACAAAGAAGTGTGTATGGATGGATGGAGGAAGCTCGAGGAAGGTCGCTCGAGCGTTAGGAGCCGGACGCTCGTCCACGTCCATGACTGATGAGAAACGTTCTGATCTCGCTCCATCAGACGTTCACCTGTTTGCTCTGTACGAGGCCGAAGATTCACTCCTGATGAAGAACTGAAGACAGCGGTGCATTCGTGACTTGGTGACAGGTGGACGGAGTGCACTGAAAAGCGAGGAGATCTGTCTAAACATGACGGATTTGTCTTTTCTAGAAGTTCATTCAATTAAATTGTACAGCCAGAGTGCGGAAATTTTTCGACTTCTCCCCTGCATTATACACTATTTTAGCTTTTCTGATCATCTAGAACAGGGGTGTCAAACATACGGCGGGATGATTTGAACAATAATAATAAATATCAAATCTTTTTTATTATCATTATTATTAGTAGTAGTAGTAGTAGTAGTATTAAATAAAGTCTATGTCCGGGTATTCGCTGCAATATTGTGTTTGGTTTTATTCATTTTTTT
>JAQMYI010000040.1:848586-859109 GCA_030014275.1 Clariallabes melas
ACTATTGGTTTGTATTTACATGTTTTAAAGCTACATGACACTCTGGTTAAAATTAAAACCTAAAACATTAAATTATTTTGTTTGTTGTGTTGTTTGTGTTATGTAAAGTTTTATTCAGATACCTGATTAAGTAACAACGGTTTTCCTGAATATCATTTAAAACCATAAAATAATTCACATCTCAAGTCTAGCTAGGAAACAGCACCAGTGTTATCGTAGCTAACATCAGGTTAAATATTATACTAGGCTCTATGACTTGGTGTAAACTCTTCATTATGATACTGATTATTAGATTATTATCAGCCAGGATACAGGGACTCTGGATCAAAACGATTCTTACTCCAGACCATCCAAGTCACACCTGCACCAAGCCTTACCAGTATACTAATCATCGGCCTGCTCATCTGTAAACATCTGCACCTGTTTCTCACTGGTTCATGACTTACATTAGATGAAGTTTTTTTAATGCTTGAATGATTCATAGGTCACCGTGTGGCTTAACAAACAAAACACACTCCTGTGAAACTGCTCATGTACAGGGACTGGACTGAAAATTAAGCTGGGTTATGCTGTGGTGTTTGACACCAGGACGAGATCCTTTGGGTGCTGTGGGTTGTGGTGCAGGGCCTCCGTTGATTGGACATTTTGTACAGTGCATCCCATGGGGCTCAATCAGACTGGGATCTCGGGAGTTTTGAGTCTGGGTTGGGGGCCTTGGGCTCTTTGCCTGATGAGCGCCATGCACCGTGGGCTATGCCACACTTGGTGTTCTGGTGCCTTGGTGTTCTTTCATGCCCAGCATTGATTTTTTCCATATATTTGTGCTGCGTTCGCTTTTCTGTGGGATTGGACTGGATGGGCTGGCCTTTGGTGCTCTGCTATTTCATGGGTGCACATTATTAACTCATTAGCTCACAGGAATCGGACAAATGTGACAAGAATCTGATGTTTGATCAAACACAACTGGACTTAGGATGGCAAGTTCAACAACAACAGCCTACAGACAGATGAGATAAAGTTCTCCTCTGCCTGTAGAAGAATGATGAGAAGAACAGAGTATAGAGCAGTGAAGGAACTGTAACTGTATAAATGTATTGAATTTAAAGAGTTTCCACAATCAACTGCCTCTACATCGCTGCCACGAGTAGCTATCCTTCCATGATTCAGGCGTGTTTTCATGTTCTGTTGAACTTGTATGGTTGCACCGTCGGCCATGTAGTTGAGTACATATGATGATGAAGCACTCTGTAAAAGGCACTCTGTATTTATCTGAGACATTTCCATATTTCTCCATACAGGTGTGATATTTGCATGTACATTATAGCTGTTGGAGGAGCTGGACTTGACGATTATATTTAAATTAGGTGTAGAAGTACTATACTGTACTATACTGTATATGTTCAATAAATCTAATCCATGTACTGCACATAATCTTTCATGGCAGTAAAGAGATAATAGTGCCATTACAAAATATTGCAACTTGCCCAAAAGTTAAACAAACATGCTGGTCAGAAAGTCCAAATATCCAGCAGCAACCTGCAGAGGATCTACAGTGGCAGGTAGGGAGAAAGAGATGTGGTTCTTAACTAGCTGCTCTAAGCGTTCCATGACTGTTGAGCGCAGAGTAATAGGGTACTGGTCAGTCAGATGGCCTGCTACAGTAGAAACAAGGAAACTGCCAGGAGTACCGGTTTGTCCTGTCTGAGTTTTGTTTGTATGTAGACAGAAGAGGGCTGTATGAGTAGACTTACTGCAGGCACAGCATGGGATGGATCTTTAGCTTGATTTAGTGTCTGGTCAGCTCATGCGAGAACAATAATGTGCTGGATGTATTTGGGCTTTTACTCAATTACTTATCCATGACTATGACATACAGTATGACTTAATGTCACTGCTGTAAGGGGAAGTTGCTGAGGAACCCAACCTGCTGGGAAACTACAAAAGTAATTTGGAAACACCAATCTGCCAAGACTGCATGTCTTTGGACTGTGCACAGAAACCCAGAGGAAACTAAGCCATCATGTCCCTGTTACAATCCTCATCAACAATCAAACCGTGCTTGGATGTGAGTTCTCTAGAGTGCAGATTCCCAGAGCCCCCTGTCCTGTCCATTTTGGCATTTTCCCAACTCCTAATACACGTGATGTAATTAAACAGGTAATTAACAGCCTGATCTGATTTGAAGTGAATTTCATAGCAGGGAAGAGAGCAGGGAAGAACTGACATGTGCAGGACAGGGGGTCTTCCGGATCTGGGTGTGGAACCTGACCTTCACACCATTAATAATCACCTACAAACAGTCTAACTCTCTACCTGTGCCTGTGAGGTGGGAGGGATGTAAGTCACTGTTAGACCTGAATTTGCATGGAGGAAAAAACTTTAACAGTAATGAAAGTGACACCAAAACAGCAATTCTCAGCAACAACTGAAATATTGTATAGTGTATCATCTGTACTGTATCATCTGTACTGTATTGTTTCTGTCTCATGTTATGTACACTTTAAGCAGATAGTGTTTTATTTTGTTAAGACTGATTTGGGACAACTGATGTGAGGTTGGAGTCAGGTCTCTTACATGTAATGAACAGGATAAGGTGACATGGCTGAGAAGGCATTCTCACTGCAGTGGTGGTTTATTAGACTTTTCCCCACATGTGTATATCCTTTCCTGTTAATGATGTAATCAGTTGTGGTAATTCTATGGAGATTCATGTTAATCGTATCCTTATTTCACCAATAAGCATGAAGTTATTTGTGTACTTGCATAAATCTGTACCATAAACTATACTGTATATTTGATTGTAACACTTTTGTGGTTACATACAAATCATGAGATGTTATTAAATCATTTAAATTGGTAAATAGGTTGGTATTTACGTTCTGTAACAAATGAGCTAGTTTTGTCACATGTGCTGACGAGGCCAGGAAATGATGTCGTGGGATCACAGATTCACAGATTATCGCATAACTGCAAAAGGATGTGCATTAGACATCACTTCATGAGTTAAAGTCAAGGATAAAGCTGAATAAAGAACTTTCCAGAACATTTAAAGGGTTTGGGTTTCTCATCTGCCATGTAAAAGCCCATGTTCAATTCCCAACTAATGCCCAAACCCCATCCAGTACAGTCCCGACCCAAAGCCCGAAAGCAGAATTGTTGGTTGTGACATATTTTCTGCAGTGTTAGTTTGAGCATCTCTGTGCAGGTGTGTGTGTGTGTGTGTGTGTGTGTGTGTGTGTGTGTGTGTTATGACACGCCCACTGTGTACAGTTTTTAACTGAAGAGGAAATGCTGCATTTCTCCTAAATAAAGTGACCTGAGAGCGCGAAGGATTTGACATTGGTATGTACCGTCTGCTAGAAGAGACAGAGAGAATTGTTCAGTTAAATGTGTCTCATTTTTATTGTTCCTACTAATATAATAGGGATATGATATAAAGTGCTATATCTACAGTATATCCAAGTATAAAGTTTATGACATGTGTACATATTATTATTGTTGTTGTTATTATTTTGTGGTTTTAATGTTTGATCAGTAATTATATCATTTCTCTATAAACTCTATCTAACCCTAACCCTAACCCTCTCTCTCTCTCTCGTTTAGTTTCTGCACACCTCCACAGCAAGATGCTTAACCCCATCATATTGCTCATGACTCTTTGTAAGTAAATGATCGGCTCATTAGGTTCAGCTTACAGGAAATTGAGACCAAGTTTGCGACGGCTGCTACATGTCACAGGGCTTGCAATGAAATGAAAGCGAAAGGATGAAGGATAAAATGTAATATGGAAAGTTAAATTTGCATGTTACCACTATTGGTTTGTATTTACATGTTTTAAAGCTACATGACACTCTGGTTAAAATTAAAACCTAAAACATTAAATTATTGGGAGTGAAACTAAATTCCTCTAGCACTTGATGTTACCAGTTCACACTAGGCATTGTGCTGCACATTTTGCTGCTTCATGCACAAATCAAAAATCCCTTCGCAATTCTGCATCCTCAATGTCTTGAGATTACGCAGGCCCTGTTCGGTGGCGATCGTATAAAAAGTCATCGTATGTGTTTTGCAAGCAAGCAAAAATAAATGACTTCCAGTTGAGTTGAGCCCAGGACATGCAATATGAAACCTGTTCAGATCAATGAGATCTAAATGTTTACCAGATTTCAAATGTATACATGCAAGTGTGTATGAACTATACAGCAAAATCTCATGCCATGCCCAGGCCTCAGACTCATAGGCGTCCTAATGGCAGCAGATTCCAAACTGTGTGCTGAGTTTGATAACTTTTTGAGTTTGTTAAGACACCAAAAGACCCAGGATGCTTGAAAAAATCCTTGAAAATCCCTAAAAAAACAAGAGGACCTTACATCATACGTCATAAGGCTTGGGCCGAATAATAATAAAAATAATAATAATTAAAAAAATTATAATAATAATAAAATAAATAAAAAAAATAATAATAATAATAATAATGAATTCTGTTGTATGTATTTATTTTTTACAGCCTGTTTAAGAGAACCAAGTTTTGATAAAAACGACTGCCATGTACGATATGGAGAAATGCTGACTCCTAAACTTGCAAGTGAGTAAAATGTTAAACTCTTTCACTCCAGTTTTAAGGAGTTATCTCATTTTGTTTAAAGATGTGCAGAATTAGTGCTTAGCAGCAACAACATGTTCAGGTGATTTATTGCTCAAAAGACTAATTAAAATGGTATACGATAAAGCAGAAAGACTTTTATCCAGTGTCACATCTGTCACGTTAGGGCGGGACTTCCGTGCACCAGTTTACTTCCGAGCTGTTTAATTATTCCCGTGAAAATTTCCCCCATCCAGGGGGGTATACAGCAAATTTCTACCAGTTAGATTAAAGTGACTAAGTTACAAAGTTACTCATCTGATTTTTTTTTAAACATTGTTTACTTGGAAAAAAAAACATGCAATCCACTGAAAATGTTTCCTTGATAACCAAAAAATTCTGTCAGTGGTAAATCTTTTGCTGAGTGTAAACATTTTGTGCTGTAATGCATAAAAAAAAAAAAAACCTTCAAATGTCATTGTTTAACGCGGTGGGAGAGGTGCAGCATTCAATATCTGACCCACATTTTGTTAAAAATAGAAAAAGTAACTCATTGTATATGAATAAAGTGAATGGGAGCAGCAGAGTGTGTGAATAAGTAATAAGGGTAAATTTGAGTTCCACACTTTCTTCAAAACATAATGAAAATATGAATGTAAGTTAAATGTTTATCCGTCCATCATCCACATTTTTTTTTATAATATAATTTTTCTTTTTAACAATAAACAGAATATTAACAGGTTTATTCAACCTGGACATCACAGATTCTAGTTAAAAACAGATTTTTCTCTCTCTCTCTCTCTTTTTTGTGAAAAGGACAAAATGTAGTTCATTTAATTGAATTCAATTTTATTGAACGTATTCTATTCTGATGTGACAACTAAAAAAACAAACAAAAATGAATAAGTGCTTCTTGTTGTCTCCGGTAGGGTGCATTGAGGAGAGCTGTAGAGAAGCCGTGCAGCCATGTGCATTCCAGACTATTTTTTACATCATAACAGAAAGTAGGATATTTTATCATGAACCAGTTTGGATTAAAGCATCTGTTGTATGAATAAATGAGTTAATCATTATCTTTATTAACTTTCTCCAGTGAAAAGCAAGGATCCGTCAGCATCTACTCAAGCTCTGTGGCATCAGGCTGGTTTGTATCTTAAAGTGTGCCAAATTTACTCAAGGCTTTATGCTGTGGTATAATAATGATTCTGCTCTTTATAACAGCGGATGTTGTAGTGAAAGACTTGCAGTCGCTTCTGCGTTGCTTCAGGAAGATCAATGAGGGCCCCATCGAAGCCATAAGTAATTTCTCGTATATATAAATATACAATAATCTCCTTTGAACAGTTGATATTGAGATGTATATCTGCTACTTCTTATCTGTAAAGCTTCATAACGGCTCTAATCTGAGGTGCTGTTTGTTAATTGGTGATTTCTCAAGCTGGTGACTCTAAGTGAACGTTTCCTCTGCAGTTTCCTCTAAGTTTTGGTCTTCAGGGTGCGATTCCCACCTTGGGGTCTGTGTGCAAGGAGTTTGCAGGTTCTCCCCGTGCTTGATGGGTTTCCTTTGAGTATCCAGTTTCCTCCCACAGTCCAAAGACTTAGTGTGTGTTAGTATGTGAATGTTGAGCGGAGGTCCTACAATGGAAATCACAGTTGGCCTCCATGTAGTTGCTAAAAATAAATAATTGATTGCTACAATGTAAAGGTTTCAACTTTTAATACTCAGTTTTGTAAAAAAAATAATAATAAATGAGGTTGTTATTGGCGTGAAACACAAATGAACGGAGTAAAAGGTTCACAACTCTTTTGCTTGGAAGGCTAGCTAGTTATCAGTGTGTGCCTGTTTGAGAGAATTGAAAAAGGAGGCAGATGAATCCAAGACCAAGTGGGTGGGATCGTTTGCCAGGTAACCACTAACCATGATTCATGATGACCTGTCAGTCATTTCTGTAAAGTGACAGCGTGAAGGCTTATGTTTAGATTAGAAAATCAGTGAACTTCATATCATCATCATATACGTAACATGTGTCTATTTTAAATGTAGTAAAAATACAGGTTTTTCATCAAAAAATGTAGTGAAGTAGAAGTAAAAAGTATCACACATGGAAAATACTCATAATAAGGTACAGATGCATGAAACAATACTTAAGTACAGTAGCAAAGTATTGGTACTTCATTACCTGCCACCTTCTGACCAATCAGAATGTTGTATTTTTGTGTTTCTTTCATTCTAGCGTGTGCTCTGGAAGCTTTGCTTGGTGACCCACAGCAGCACGGCAACAACAAAAAGCCTCCGTCAACGTCCAGCAGTCAAGATTTTTACAGTAAACTGATTCTGATGTATTAATTACATTTACAGTCAAAGCTCATGAGTTTACAAGATTTAAAAGAGAAGATGTTTTCATTTTTATTTCTTTTTAATATTAAGGTTACATGTTTTGCTGGATCAAAACATTCATAGATAAGATACAGAATAACTGCTTCAGTCACTACGATGTGGACACTTTGAGGACTTTGGGTAAAAATCTTTTGCGAAATTAATTACAATTATTTTTGTCCCTAAAACATTTACTATTAGTTTACACTAATAGTCTAAAGAGATGCAATAGCAATTAATAAATAGCAATTACTCTTATCAGTAAGCTGTGTAGTGTACATGCATCTTAAAATACTTTGCCTTACATTTTTTTTTGCTGAATTTTATTTCTGACTTTTTTTTTTTCTTATGGTGTTTCTTGCAGTAAAACATTTAGCAATCAATGAAGGTAAAAGTTTAAACTCTTTAAGATCTTGCACGAAACCAATCTGTAATTCTTCACATGGTATTTGTCTCAGTTTGGACTGCTTTTCCTCTCTCTTTGCTCTCAGTGGCTCAGGATTGTTACTTGAAGCTGTTTCCTCACTGGGGCAAAAAATGTATTCCAGCATCCATGCAGTTTTTCGGTAAATTTCCTTTTGGTAAAATGTTAGTTATAGAAGATTTGGACTTTGATTCTTTATTTGTGATGTTAAATGTTTGAGCTTTACCATGCAGGCCTGCTAAAGGAGAGAGCTGTGAATTCTCACGCATTGAGTCTGAGACTTATGCAATAACTCATCTTCAAACACTCAATGCCACAATTTCTCCCGCTTTTATATTCAAAATAATTTCCTGTGGAAGATGCTAGCAAAATCATTAAGCGTCAGCATCTTTCTGACGAGTCAGCCATAAACGCCTTTCATTTTGAAGTCAAATTGACCCCCTCCATCCATCCATCCAAATAAATGCAATGACATACTTGCCCTTACCGTATTTTGCTGCTGGAAGTGTGGAAGTAGTCGTATGGTCATAGAGTCATGGTCTAGATTTTTCTTCCCCCCCAGGGGATTTTTTTCCCTCACCTTCTTTAGGGCCTCCTTATCAATCAAACACAAAAGAAGGGATGGTCAGATCATTCCAGATCCCATATTAAATTATGAAGCATGTATGAATAATGTGTAAAGGTTAGAAAGTGGTTTGTCTTTTTGGACACTTCATTATTCTATTATTTTTCTTTTGTGTGTCTTAACAGGAAATGGCACAGCGAGAAAAATGACTGAAAGGTGGAAAGGTGGACATGCTTAAACATGGATTTAGATTATATATAAATCACCAAAACACACCATGTGCTAATTAGACTTTTTTTTCAGAATATAAAGACTGTGTTACTGCTTTGAATGACATGTGGAAAGAATGCGTGAGAATGACCTTAGATTTTTATGGTAAGTTAGTACATTTGGTTAGATTAATATTTATTTAGGCTTTTAATTTTAACGAGAATTGGCCATCAGTAAAATATGTGCTGTTTGTTTGGTTGTGTGTACAGGTTCCAACCCGAAGACCACAGCTCTCATTAAAGGTATAACTAATTTCGGAAGAATCTAAACATCGTATAGAAGTTTATTTGATTTTGTTTGGCAGATCTGGTATATGTTCACTGTCCACTTTAATAGGGACACCTGTAGTCCTCAGCAGTCAGACAGTTATCTGATCAGCCAATCATGTGGCTGCAGCTCAACGCATGCAGTGACACAGAACAGTCGGTCGCACAGGTTCCACAGTGTTCTCTGTCAATTCCTGAGACTGGTGTGTGTGTGAAAATCCTATCAGGAGGCCAGTAGTTTCTGAAATGCTCAAACCAGGCCATCATCTATGCCACTATCCATGCCATGGTTGAGATCATACACTTTTCCCCATTTTGATGTCTGTGACCCTTACCTAAAGCTCTTGACTTGTACCTGCATGACTGTATGCAGTGTGCTTCTGACACATGATTGCCTAATTAAATAACTAATTAGGTGCTCTTGTGTTCCTAATAAAGTGGACTTTGAGTGTATATTACATTTCAATGTAAAAATTTAGCACACGTTACAGTCACCTAGGTTTAATAAAATTTTTGGATAATTGATAATGGACAAAACTTTTACCTGTTATATTATTATTATTATTATTATTATTCGTAGTAATAATAGAATCGTGACGGTACTAACTGTTCATGCTCTCTTCTAGACGTGTACATCTGCAGCATTAATGAGATGATTTTAGCCACTGCATCATGTTAAACACATAGAGGGCGTGTCCTTAATATCAACCAACCAGAGAGCAGACCATTATATTTCCTTTCAAATACATTTACTGATTATATGGGTTTTATTTATAAGGCAGTTTAAACATTTAATGCTTAACTCTTACATATTTTCAGTGTGTTTGTTTCTGTTGCTTCAATTTTTTCATTTCTCTTTTATTTTCTGTAACTTTATAAATAAGGACTCGTCCTCAGTGTGCTTCCAGGGATTTAAATAAATAAAATAAAATCACTTCCTACAGGGACATACACAGACTGAGTGTGTTTCTTTTACTTTAGATTTCCCAGAATGAGGAAGTGGTTTTGTTGTTGTTCTTGTTTGTGTTGTTTATGTTATTTACAGTTTTATTTAAATATCTGATTAAACAATAAAGGTTTTCCAGAATATCATTAAAAAACATTAAATAATTCACATCTTAGGCCAGCTAGGAAGCAGTTAACATCAAGTTAAATATTATACCAGACTCTATGACTAGCTGGAAACTGTTCATTGCTAATTAACCTCATTACACTTATTAATAGATAGCTATTTTAGATTTCCTGTTGTAGTTTATATACTGTAATTAAATTGATTTACAATTTACAAAATTGATTTACAAATACAAAAAAGTCTAAATACAGTCCTGCATAAAGATATTGAAACCTCATTCAACCTTCATGATGTAGATTAAAATAAAGAAATGAGAACAAATATTTTAAAAATATCACTTTAGCAAAGTGCCTAAAGATACAATTTAAACATTGGTTGTTTATGGAACGACCTCAGTAGCAACCTCAATTCAATCTCATCTGTTCCAACCACTCAGCATTCAGCATTAAGATTCATTCGTTTGTCACATATACGTCTCAGCACAGTGATTTATTTTTTCACAAATCCCAGTTAGGAATCCTGGGTATGTGTGCAGGGTCAGCCAGAATACAGCGACCTTTGGAGCAGATATGGTTAAGGGCCTTACTCCAGACCTTCCAGAGCCTTAAAAAATTGAGCCACCACTGCCCCAAAGCATCAGCAGTATCCTAATCACTGGCCTGATCATCTGTCATCATCTGCAGCTGTTCCTCACTGGTTCATGCCTTAAGTTAGATGAAGTTTTTCTTTAATATTGAATGAATTATAGATCACTGTGTGGCTTAACAAACAAAGATCATTCCTCTGAAACTGCTCAGGTATAGGGACTGGACTGAAAATGAGACACAAAAATGTTCTTCAAGAAGAGTTATTCCTAAAGTCTATGTTAAAAATACAAGAAAGTTTTTTTTTATCTGTTATCACCCAGATGAGGATGGGTTCCCTGTTGAGTCTGGTTCCTCTCAAGGTTTCTTCCTATTACCATCTC
>JAQMYI010000040.1:892686-903473 GCA_030014275.1 Clariallabes melas
TTCGTTTCACTGTGTACTAACTGTATATGGTTGAAATGACAATAAAAGCCTTTGAACTTGAACTTGAACTTGAACTAGAGCTACTTTGACTGATACAAACCACTCAAACTTTTTGAGTTTGTGTCACACAAGAAGAATATGCTTATGTGAACCATGCCTCACCAAAAAGAGCTTTCAAAGGATCTATGATCAGGAATTGTAGATTTATATAAGACTGGAATGGGTAACAAAGTGATCACAAAAGTCTACTAAAAAATGGGATTCCGGGAAGAAAAATGACTGAAAGAGCACAACAAAGATGTTTTGTGCACTGACTATAACAGAATGCAGCAGCGAATATCTTCACTGGAACCAGAAGATACGAGCACACCACTCCTTTCTTATCCACACTGCACTGGCTCCCAGTGAAATTTCACATCGATTTCAAAATACTACTTTTGACATATAAAGCATTAAATGGTCTCCTGCCACAGTATCTGAATAAACTGCTACAATCAGCCATGCCTACTTCGATCAAAGGATGCAGACTGCTTGTCAGTACCGAATATTATGAAAACTACAGTTCGGGGCAGAGAATAGTCTTCCAATTAAAGTTCGGGACTCAGACACAGTCTAAAAACCTATTTATTTAGCCACACTGTAAAATGTTTTCCTTTTCAATAACAGTTGATTACAGTTGCAGCAATCTACTGTAATTTTACAGTACTCATACTGTGAAGAAAATAAAGCAAAGGTTCAAATAATTGTTCAGTTTGTTGGTCCAGATGCCGATAATCGCAGAGTTGAAGACGAAGGACTTCCTCGTGCGTCCTCTTCAGAATAAAAGTTATATAAATAAGTAATGACGATGCAGCAAGTTCACGTATACTTGACTGAAAATAATCTTTTAAATTGCTGCTTCTAAAAGTTATGTTTAAGACAATAACACAAATCAAATTACTTTGATAGAACAGTTTCCAAAAAATACTGAAATGTACCATTATTTAAAACATTAGTAAGTAGGGCTAGACCACAATGCATTGCAAAATACAGAAGATAACCATATTAAATAAATGTAAAGACTACTGTTAAAAAATGCTAAATATTTGCTAGAATACATTGTTTTCTACAGCACATTACTGCTTTAATGGAAAACAGTACATTACTGTCTGATTGTGGCTGTTTTTTTAACAACAAGTTTTTGCAGCGCTAGCATTTTTGTAAATAGATTTGCTTTAGATAAAGGAGCAGATCTGGGGGACTCATGGACGTAGAGTATTAGGGTGAACTGGTCTGTTTAGATGCGGTCTTCCCGACACTCATTGATCACTCAGGTTCATTGACGGTGAAGTGATTGGGCGCTTTACATCCCAGTTCCCCCTCATGTCTGTGTTTCCTTCTGGCTCTCCCTGTTAGTTATGATGTCATAGTTAGTCCTGTCGGAGTCCCTGCTTGCATTCTGCAGTAAATATATATCCACTTTATACATTTATGTGACTGTGACCATACAGTACCTAACTGTTATCTCTCCTTCTCTTCTGCTCTCTCCTCTTCTCTCTCGCTTTTTCTATCTCCCTCCCTTTTTCCCCTCTCTGCCTCTCTGTCAAGCTTCACATACCTAACTGTTATCTCTCCTTCTCTTCTCTCTCTTTTTTTCTATCTTCCTCTCGCTCTCCTTTCCTTCCCCTGCCTCTCTGTCAAGCTTCACATGTCATTCCTGAGCTGCCAGTGATCCAGACCCCACTGCCTTCTGGACCTGTCTAACTCGTCCTGGTGTCCCGCTCCTGGTTGGAGATCTTGTTGCATGAATGGCCCGGTTGGTCTGTCTGTGATGTGTGTGGTGACTGGTTACGATTCCACTTTACCACAAAGATGGTCCTGTCCTCGGCTGATGCAGACAGCTGCTCTCTGAGGACTCGTGACTGCAGTCTCTTCATAGTTCAGGACTGGAATTTCCTACAGTCTACCCGAGCCTTCAATAACAACCTGGTCTCCATATTAACTTAAAGACATCAAAGTCATCAAATAACTTAAAGTGTTATATTGAACTGCCAGCTGCCTAACATACAGTATGATGCAAATGAATCCCTTCTATCCATTATCATCCAAATGAGGGTGGGTTCCCTGTTGAGTCTGGTTCCTCTCAAGGTTTCTTCCTATTGCCATCTCAGGGAGTTTTTTCTTGCCACTGTCGTCCTCGGCTTGTTCATCAGGGACGATCTGACCATTTTGATTCATACACATTCACATTCCATACAAACTTAAATACTGTAATTCTTTCGATTGTGTAAAGCTGCTTTGCGACAATGACAATTGGTAAAAGCGCTATACAAATAAAATTGAACTGAACTGAACTGAACTGAATTGTGTGTGTGTGTGTGTGTGTGTGTGTGTGTGTGTGTGTGTGTGTGTGTGTGTGTGTGCACACATCAGTCTTGCCTTGGATATTGGTCCTTGTAGATCAGAGTGGGCGCAAACAGGAAGTAAAGGTAGGAGTTCAGGTGAGGCACGGCCTCATCTGAGCAAATCGGAATTTGTGTAAGTCAACCTTTAAACAACATCTGGATCCAAAACAGCTGTGAATTTAGTCGTTACCTGAGCCATCTTTGTCTGAAGACCACAACCGTGGCACATTCTCTCTGATAAAGGAATGCACCTTCATCATTAGACGCACCTGAGAACAGAAAACATCCAGAATTCCTTAAATACATCATGGATCAACACTCACACAGACATTAATAAACACATCTGTTACACTATTACACAGTCTTTGCATTACTACCTTATTTATGGAGATGTTGTCAGTGAAATAATGTCTCTGATTAGGATAAATTGCAGGAAACTGGAAATGTACTATGAAAGCCTGGACCACTGATCCTCTCGCCTTTCTCACACGAGTAATCCTCACGGAACAGCCACGTTTCAGCGTCACCCACGAGTCTCCTCAAGCTCACTCTACACATCTCAATGTGGAGCACATTCAACTCGCGTCGGGTCTCCGTTTCCGAATTCTCGCAAAGCTCATTTCACACACGCCAGCGCTCACCACAGAGCTCATTCAACCTTCACAGGCTCGCCAATTTCACAATCCAGCTGCGGAGCTCAAGCCATGCTTTTACTAAACACATCAACAAAGCTGTAAGCACCTTCCAGCGTAAGGCCAACCACCACCGCTTAGCCGCTCCCAGGTACCCTGTCAGACTCATGCTATCTTCATGCGACCTTCCACTTAAGAATTTGTCCAAGAAGCTGTTGCCAAAGGTCACATGTCCATTTACAATCACCCACATCATCAATCCATGTTCCATCAGACTGGCCCTGCTCTATCCATGCACCGAATTAACCCCATGTTCCATGTCTCCCAGATCCGACTGGCCTCCTGTCCATTGTCTACAAGTTAAAAGCCACGCTGTTACTAAACGCATTGACACACAACACAAGCCTCCACGCGATCTGGAACGTCTGCCTCATGCACTGTTTCAACTGTACATTATCACTACAAACCCTAGGAAAGAGTGATTCAGTACGAGGTGGATGCATGCATTTGAGTTTCTGTTTCTGGATGAGAGGAAATCAGAGTTTCAGCAGTTCAGCACCTGCTCGAGGATGAGGATGAAGCTGGAGGCGGGAGGAAGGCTGTTCTTCAGCACGATGTACGTGGGCAGGAAGCCGAGTCCGAGGCTTTGGTACAGCAGCAGGATCGTCACAGCGATGAGTGTGTAGAATGTTCTATGGTGTGATGAAGAATAAACACCAGCCCACCAACGGAGGAGCGTAAACGGAACAACAAGTGCAGAAACAAACATGCAGAGCCACAAAACGACCACCAGGGGGAGCTGCCCGAACGCAAACACCAGCAGGTCAAAATCTAACACCAACCTGGAGGAAAAGATGAGGAGATGGATGGATGATGGATGGATGGATGGATGGATGGACGGATAAAAAGATAGAGAGAGAGAGAAAGAGAAAGAGAGAGAGGGAAAAAAGGGAAACAATTAATTAAGGAACTGTTAGCCAGTTTTTATCACAAAGACAATTAATTAAAAAATTATTACCTAAGAAATTAATATTTTTTTTTATTAGTTAAAAAGGTCTAATAAGTCTAAAACAGACCGTTCCCAGTGTGCTCGAGGCTTCATAAAGTCTACAAAAGATTTAACTCACCGTCCCTCATCGATGAAATCAACAACCAGCGTGCTGAGGATGAAGAGGATGAGGAGGGCGATGAACATGTGATAAATCGTACGGATGTGATTCACCTCAAACAGCTCGCTGTCCAAATAAACAACAAATATATTATTTATAGGTAGAAGCGTATTTACAGTGGTTTGCAAAAGTATTCACACCTCCCAAAAACCTGTAATTGATCAGTTTTGTCTAAATAACTGTTAATCAACACATACAGTATCATGAGTGTCGGGTTTGTTTGTCAGTGTTTTAGTCTAATATAGTCTGAGTCTAACTGTCAAACTTTTTCCAAAGTAAACAAACATATTACAGTTACAAAATGTACGGTTTGGTCAGACGTGCTTCAGACGTACTGTAAGTATTCAACCCGCAGACTCCAGAACATTTCGAGTTAAAGTGTGAAACATTAACAATTTTGAATTAAAGTGTGAAACATTAACAGCTCAACAACTGTAAAAGAGAGAAAAGGAAGATTAAACAGCATTCTGAGCAGCAAGTTAAAGGCTTGGAAACCGGGTGTTAAATTATATCTCACTCTTTCAAAATTGAGAAACTTTAACCAGCAATTCCTTTGCACTTAAATCAGAAACAGGTAGACAAATAGGAACATGCGGTAGAGCCCCATCGGGCCACGCCTTAAAGCCAATGTTTCATTAGTTAATTCTGTGAAAGCGATGTTCATGTGTTCAGCCTGAGAAACACTTTTGTCAATATTTTTTAAAGACGTTTCGTACGTTTACAGCCTTGTCCACTGCTGGTCATTTTTGGTGGATGTAACGAGAACACTTTGGCTATCGGTTCTCTGGAAACCTTGCAAATGAATCCTGCTCCGACTCTGACTCCAGCTTGTGTGTCTGCATGGCTGGAAGACCTTCTGTCTTTCCTCACTTTGTAAATGAACATGTGACCTTTTTTTGGAATAAAAACAGTTTAAGCTAAGGGGCTCTGAAGCTCGAGTTCACAAAAAAAAAAAAAAACTTTCATATCCTCCGTCATTTCCCTCTTTATTGTCGCTCTTATTGTCTTCCACCTTCCCTGTTTCTTTAGGTGTTAAATCCTACTTTCGCCTTTTTATTGTGTGTTTTGGATGTTTTTATGTTGTTGTTGTGTTGGTTTGTTTGTTTGTCTCTGGAACACTTATTATGTCAGCAGTTTGTATTCATTGTGTTTTCCTTGTGTTTATAAACAAAATAAAAAGAGCTCACTTCACAGAAAGTTTATAAACAACATGATTTATTTTTTTGTTGTTTATTAACGGACCTGTACACTGTACGACTCTCACAAATGTTCTGGACACAGAGGCCGATCTGAGTATAAACACTGTTAAATCTGTAAAAACGTTCCAACAGTAAGGAAGATGAATTCGTTTAAAGTGTGTAAAGCTCTCAAAGGTCTTTTATTAAACCTGTTTTTACTCCTTGGACGGTGGTTTAGTCTTGCTGTCTCATCATGGTTAATAATAAACAGTCTGGTTTCACGGCCTCGGTTTTCATTAAGAATGCTCTGAAGATCATTAACCGTCCTGATGACTTTAGACTTTCCTTTATTCCTCCGGCTGAATCTGATATTCAGATTTACAGTCAGATTTATAGTCTCGTCTCATACTCGTCCAAAACACTTGATTCGTGCTGATGTTTTTTTTTTTCATGTTATACATATAATACAGAAACGTGTGTCAAAGAAGCTGCTTCTAAAGTTTATGCAACATGGAAGTGACTAATCTTGCTTGCAGACGATTTTCTATGTGCCCTAAAAATATATAAACGTTATACTGTCTCGCTTCATTTAAATTTAAAATGTAAAATTTTTAAATGTAAATTATTCATATTTCTTTATGAGTATTGATACCAAAATTAGTGTAAGTTTCTAGAACCAATTTACCTGTAAAAAATGTTGTTGCTTAAATTGGTATTTGATAAAAGCTTAAAAAGCTTTATTTTTACTTAAAAATCATATTCAGTTTTGCAATCAAGGTGCATTTACTTTGTTACTTACTCTAATATAGATCGACGGACCACAAACTGTTTACTCTGACCTTGAGACGACCTGCAGAGAGACAGAGAGATAGAGAGAGAGAGAGAGAGAGAGAGAGAGAGAGAGAGAGAGAGAATGGAGGTGAAGATTATCACACACAGACTGACCACATGGAGGCGCTGTACACATTTAAATTTCTTACAAATAAAAATATGAAAATAAAAAATAAAAATGCAATAGCATCAGTGATACGGTTGCTATAGTAACAACAATAATGTCATTGTGTCACTCAAATAGTTTCTTAGTTTCTTTAGACACATTTATTTATCTGTAATTATTGAGAGACAAAGTGCCATTGACACATCTGTCTGTCCAATCAGAAACCGGCAAGATTATCCACTTAATTAGGAACGTGAATGATCAGAAATATAGTTTTGATCATTTATGAAGTCATGGAATCAGCCAATCAGATGGCAGCAGTACGGTGTATCAAATCATGAAAAATGAATCATTAATACCAATCAGAATGAGGACCTCAGCAGCGCTGTGACTTAACATTAATGTGTGCAGAAATACACAGAGCAAGATTAATATAGTATATTATTATAAAGTTTAAAAGAGGCAGCGTGCACGTGCCTTTTCAGTTCAGCCGTTTGGCTCGAGCGCCTGAGTTTGGTTCTCTCCTGGTCTGTAGGAGGCTGAGAGGAAGAGGAGGGTGAGGAAGAGCCCAGATGGTGGTATTCATCCAGAGAGTCGACGAACTCGTTCAGCTGAGAGTCGAAGTGCCGAAGCAAGTCCACCTTCAGCTGCTGCAGTGACGAGAAACAGATATATCAATACAATAATACTTTAATTAAAACTGTCAAAAGATTCGTTCAACTCCTGCAGAATGTCAATACAAACGAATAAATAAACAAAAAATAATGAATCAATCACTTAATCAATCAATTAACAGAATGCTAATAACACTAGACTGGCAAATTCACTGTGTGTTACGACACCACCTGCACTCTCACTCCGTAATTCTATCACAATCATTCACCAGACACAACATGGAATAACAATAATATCTATGACCTACTGATGATTAAATGATGTTATAAAAAGTCGACTTTTTTTCCTCGATATGAACTTTGTGGTAGTGAACAGACACACACGTGCGCACTCCGAGCTCATGCACTGTTATTATATCTGATGACTGCTGAATGATTGTGGTGGTGATGGTGCAGGTAATATCGTAACTCAGAGTGAATGTTCCAGTCTTGTGTTATAAGCATTCTACTCATTTATTAATTGATGAATTGATTGATTGAATTTTGTCCATTCATTAGATTTATTTCAGTTCAGTAATCAGCTGCTTTCATTTCTGCGAGCCACTAGATGTCGCTGCGTCTCCTGCCATCAACGCTTCAACACTCTGAATGACTTTTGAAAGTATTTTAAAAGGCTTCAGTCACCGTCGGTGATGTAGAGTGTAAGTGTGTGTAGGTGTGTACTGCACACTCCTGTACCGAGTCTCACACCAATCATCAGGGTGCACTAACCTCTGGATTTCAGAAATCACACTTAATCCTCTCTACGACACCTTTAGTCCTGAATACAAAACAACAAGCACGTGACAATAATGCAGCGTGACGTTCAAGAGGAGTAATTACTATTAGTCACAGTACAGTGCGGGCGTGTCCTCGACCTCTGACCCCAGTCTGACGTTCGTATGAAATGATTCACTGAGGCGGCGTGATCGATTCCCGTCTGTTACTAAAGAACCTCGTGATGTTTCCCATCCGACTCGCACTTCCTGTTTCACGTCAACATCCTGCTGCAGTCTGACCTGCGATTGAACACTGTGTGCAATGCATTTTGGGTAATGTGCTGAGAATGACACAGTCTGAAGTAGGCGTGTAAATCTCAGGGTTCCTAAGAGACAACAGTTTTAATTATTAATTGATATTTAATTAATAACAGCACTGACGCTGATACACTACGATACCGTCGCCTCTGATGGTTACGCTGCAGAAACATGACATCACTTCAAACTTCTCCAATTTAATCTAAATTAATATAGAATATATACTTATTTGGACTACATGTATAGACATATATTTTACTACAATACATTTTCAAGTTGTAAATCGGCAGAACAAGAAATTTAGGCTTTACAATGTGCCGACTTATGACTAGAAATAGATATCGCATCTTATATTTGGTTTATCGTTTGTTTTTTATTTCTTATAATAAATAATATTAAACAATTTTGCCTACTGTAGGGGTTAAACATATTGTCACTTGCTAAGACAATGTGAGTCTGGGGGAGGCCTGGTGTTAGTCCCCCAATAATGAGGTCAAAAAAAGGATCATTTTAAACATGTACATATACTGTAAGTATACACACATTTACATATTTGCATATTTATGCAGCACCTTATTATTATTATTATTATTATTATTACTACTAACACACTCACTCACTCTCTATAGCACTTATCCTGTACAGAGTCGCAGGGGGGCCTAGAGCCGATCCCAGGGGCAAAAGTGGACAAACTGGACGGGGTGCCAATACATCACCGGGCACACACATCAAAACACACACATCAAAACACACACATCAAAACACACACATCAAAACACACACATACTCTGTATGGACATGTAGAGGAGGTTCATTCTATCACCAAGCAGCCGGAACGGAAGACAGTCTAGACACATATCTTTCTCGACCCCTGAGAGATTGAGGGACGAGTCAAGCAGTCACACAGACCTGAGACGGGACTCGAACCCGAACCCCGGAGGTGCGAGGCAACTGCGCTAAGCACCACACCAGTGCGGCTCTATTATTATTATTATTATTATTATTATTATAGATATTTGTTCAGTATCCTTAATGTGGGATTCTTGAGTAACAGGAAGTACTGAATGTGGGTTAAGGGTGCGGCTGAGACGTGATTTTTGGAGCTAAAACAAAAGATTTCAACACACCCACTGCAAATTAGCACATTTGCAACTGATTTACATCCCCGTGCTCTCTCTCTCTCTCTCTCTCTCTCTCTCTCTCTCTCGATGCTTCACTCACGTTTCTCTTTTTTATTTCTTTAACACTTTCACACTTTTTTTCTTCCTCTTGAATTAAAAGTTTGGAAAAATGATCAGACCTGAAGCTCTCCATCTTTCTCCTAGTTCAGATCACAGAAACTCTAATCTCTCTCTGTCTGTCTCTCTCTGTCTCTCTCTGTCTCTGTCTCTCTCTGTCTCACTCTCTCTGTCTCCCACCAGTGACGGGGCCTGCAGGGTCTCAGCCCACCTTCTCTACTCATTTTGCAGTTTCTCTACTGTATACTGACGCCGTCGTCTCACCTTCATCCTAACAATATCTGTTTTCTTCTCTTCATTGTTACCGACTTTCAACTCATATCTTCGTTATCTCCGCCGTCCTTCTCCGCTCCTTATCCTCCACGCTCTCAGGCCTTCGGTTATTTTTAAAACTCTCTGCTTTTTTTCCTGCCAAAGGTCTCAGCCTTCTGTGACTCAGAGCTTTTTTGGCTTTTAAATCTCAAACCCTGCCGGTGTCTCAACGCTAGGACGCTTTCTAAGTTATGGAAATGTCCTTGTCCTTGTTGTCTCACTGTTCACCATCTCAGGAAGGTCTTCTCTCTTCTGAAGCCAAATGTTCAGACTCCAGCCCATGTTCTCCAAGTTCTCCTCACTTTCTACACTTCCACAATCACTCCTCATGCTGATCAGGACGTCGTCTTCTTTTATTGTCTCTACAGTAAACCCATTTCCCTCTCTCTCTCTCTCTCCAACTGCTCTCTCTCTCTCTCTCTCTCTCTGCATTGCATCATCTTTCTCTCCACTCCCAACTCTTACTTGCTGTCTAGCTGACTTTTCTTTTTTCATCTCTCTTTCATCATATCTCCCTTTCAGAGGACAGAAGGAGTGAGACACCATGACATCTTCCTTCTCTCTGTCTCATTTCCTCTTTCATAGTTTTTTCTCTCTTTTTATTCTTTTCTTTCTTGTCTTTCTTGCCCTTAATGTTTTCTCATTTAAAGCTCGTCTCTGGCTCCGGGTGCGAGATGGAGATGGAGATGGAGTTACCTCGACTCGTCTCCTCAGCAGCAGCTTCTCCTTCATATTCCTCACCAGCTCCACACTTCCTAAAGCGAAGAGATTAAACGTGTTTATTACATTAGAATGATTGTCAGAATAATTGACTCCGGAGCTCGTGGTCACGGTGACGTCACTGCCACGCCGCGGCCCCGCGCAATATTTAACCTTCTACAACAAATATTTACTTTCGCAAAAGCATGAGGAGAGACAGATGGAGAAGTAATGACATCGATAACGGAGAGAAGTGCTGAAATAACACACACACACACACACACACAAACATTAAACAAAAAATTTACATGATGCAGTAAATCTTTAACTAAATTATGGATAGCCGGGGGAGATGGAGATCGGGATAAGGCAGGGGAGAAGATGATGGAGACGAGGCAGGGGAGAAGATGATGGAGACGAGGCAGGGGAGAAGATGATGTAGACGAGGCAAGGGAGAAGATGATGGAGACGAGGCAGGGGAGAAGATGATGGAGACGAGGCAGGGGAGAAGATGATGGAGACGAGGCAGGGGAGAAGATGATGTAGAC
>JAQMYI010000040.1:911131-923677 GCA_030014275.1 Clariallabes melas
TCAGGGTCGCGGGGGCCTGGAGCCTATCCCAGGAAGCTTAGGGCACGAGGCAGGGTACACCCTGGACAGGGTGCCAGTCCATCGCAGGGCAAGGAGTACATCTTACTAAAAGTTAAATATAGAAAACACAATAAACAGCACAGGAGCAGGAAATAAAAAAAAAATAATACAGCGTCGTACCTGTGCACCGTTCACACCTGCCTGGCCTTCAGGTCCTGTAACACCTGGTTCCCCCTTTAGATTCGATAAACACGTCCAAGCATTTATTATTTGGTCATGAATTTGGGTTACTTATTGAAACTGTTTCTGGGATCGACATTACCTTCAGTCCTGGTGTTCCGCCGACTCCTGGGATTCCACGGATACCCGACATTCCCTGTAGGTCAAATGTGCTTTAAATGAAGGCTGTTTTAAACACACATAATTAATGTGCACTGATACTTAGACAATGGTGAACTTTTAGTTGGACTTTTTTGGACACATTAGAGTCGTGTTCACGATCTGAGACTTCGGTCCAGGCTACACGTCGATGCCAGGACTCGGGCTTCTTCCAGTTATACCACAGATTTCACTCCACAACCAACACATTCTTTTATAATTTGTAAAAATCATACAGTTAAAAGCAGCCCATATGTTTGAGGTTATATTTGTAAAACATATCTGGAAATATTGTGATTTCTCTCCTAATAAAGATGGGATGTGTGTGTGTGTGTGTGTGTGTGTGTGTGTGTGTGTGTGTGTGTGTGTGTGTGTGTGTATACACCTTTGGTCCTTGAAGACCAACGTGTCCCTTTTCACCCCCGAGTCCAGGAATCCCCTGCACAACACCAGCACAAATACAATCTTTAAATAACAAACTTAAGTGATGTGTTTTTTATGTACGCTCCTAAACACTATGTTTAATCCACAGATTTAGATGTACTGTATCGCTGTAACATACTCTTGGTCCGACGGGTCCAGAAGGTCCAGGTTCTCCTAATTCTCCAGAGGAACCCTGTAATAACATATGTTCAGTTTTGTAGTTCATAGGAAAAACTATATACACATTAAAAAATAATAATAATAAAAACTTGTGGTCTAATCGCTGCACCTTTATCCCAGTCACTCCTTGTTTCCCTTGAAAGCCCGGAGCTCCTGCTGGACCCTGTGAGGTTTAAAGGTAAATAATATTAACACTATTTTATTTTTATAAATAGTGCTTTCAAATTCCTAAAGTATTTAACAATCAGTTTCATCCACTTACTGGCCTGCCAGGCTCTCCAGGTCGTCCCAGGGGTCCTCTATGTCCTCTGTTACCCTAAACAGCAACAACAACAAAAATGTGAAAAAAATACAAAGTGGAAGGTTGTGAAGAATTCAGGGCTTTAAGGTTCAAGGCTTAATGTGTTAAATGATCAAAAAATTGTACAATCATAAAACTATGGAACTTTAACATTAAGGAATTAAAGAAATATGAAATTAAACAATTTGGACACACAGAAGGGATGGAATTACAGAACTATAGGACTGAGGAAGAGGCGTAGAACTGTGAGCCTAAACTAGTGATGTACTAAAGAATTGAAGAGTGGAAAAACAAGGAACCAAAGAGGTGAAGAAAAATAGAGTAAAAAATGATAATTAAGGAAGTTAAAGGGTTAAGAGGAGAGCCATGGCACTGTGAAATTCAGGACAAATTTAAAATAAGGAGGGAACTAAAGAATGATGGACTTACAGGCACATAACGAGTGAACAAAAATAAAAAATAAAAAATTTAACAATGTACTGTAAGGTTCTAGAGATTTAATTTCATAGAAAAATTAATAAACAATGTTTACCAGCAGGACAACAACTGTTGTAATAATTACAATTAAGAAAAAGAGAAACAAGAACAGGAAATAAACAAAATAAAAGGAAAATCTCGGCAAAAATGTCAAATGCCGTAGTCTGTTTTAATAAATAAGGTAAAAGTCAATCTGACCGGATCTCCCTCGTTGCCTTGCACTCCAAGTAAACCATCAGTGCCGCCTCGACCCTAAAATAAGGCAAATAAAAATCTGACTTTACTTTTATTAATTATTATTATTATATCAGTTGTTATTAAAGTACAACATCAATTTAAAAAAAAATCGAGACAGTATGGAAATTGGCAATAAAACCAAAAATGAGTCGTCTGTTAAGTCTCTTCAACTTGCACTATTTTAAAAACACTATAACAGCTCATTATTTAATGATTGATGATCTTGTGGCTGCAACATCCTCCAAACAAGTTCCAGGAATTTCCCCCATTCGTCCATTACATTAACAGTATATCAGATGAGGGTTAGGGGCCTTGCTCAAGGGCCCAACAGGGGCAACTTGCTGGTGCTGAGGGTTGAACCTGGGACCTTCCAAACCGTAGTCCTAGAGCTACCCCTGACCCTGCATTACGCAGGTTCTTAGCCGTGCAATTGTACGGGGACTTTGTTGCCATGTTTTGTACTTCTTAATACACCACACATTCTCATTTGGAGCAGACAGGCCCGTCTCGCACCCGTACTTTGTGTGTAGCAGCCGTGCATGTGTAATGCGAGCAGTCTGGAATTGTCCTGCTGGAAAATACAGGGATGTGGCCTGAAAAAAAGATGTCGTTTTGATGGCTGTACACTTTGCTCCACTATGTGGCCTCACAAAGATGTAGTTCACTCCTGGCACGGGCACTGGCACACTCTCACACTCTGACTGGTGCTGGCTTTTGGACCTGATGCTGACATCAGCTTGGATGATCCTTTTCCTCTTTGACCCAGAAAACGGGACGGCTGCTGTTTCCAAAAACTGTGTGAAATGTCGACTCACCAGACCACAAAACGTGTTTCCTGTGTGCTGCTGTCCTTCTCGGATGAGACCGAGCCTGGGGACGTCTTTGCCGCCTTTGGACAGTATTGATGTACAGCTTCCTTAAGGCTTAAGAGGTGTTTGAAAAGGCAGCGAGGAATGGTGTTAATGGAAAGATGTTTACCGGAATGTTCCAGAGCCCACTTCATAATCGCACTTCAGAAGAGTAATGGTTTTTGAGACAGTGATGTCTGAGGGATCAGAGAAGTGTTTTTCGGTCCTGCCCTTTACACCACTGGGGAATGTTATCCTGGATAATTTGTTGGTGTAAATCCACCGAGTCTCGCCCCGTCCATGCTGTAGAAGGACCAGGCCTTCCTTTGAAACTTCTTGTTTACTAGAACATCATTGGTTTAACAGCACTTGTTTTTCATTACCTTGTACAGTAATTTATACTTGTCCAATTGTTATTAGAAATGAATATTTTGCCATGTCCCACCCTTTTTGGAGGATGTTGAAGCCAACAGATTTGGAAAGAGTTCATATTTTCAACAATCAGTGAAATTCACACAGTAAAATATCAAATCACGAGTGTTGTTGTAGAGTTTTCAATATAGAGACTTTACAGATGACTCCTTAAGGGCTTTATTTTTTTGGAGTCGGGGTTGTACAGATACAGATAGGACATTAAACTGTAGCTGGGAGTAACAGTGATACTCGCTGGTTTTCCTGGACTCCCACGAGATCCGCGTTTTCCCTTCAGACCTCGAGCTCCCTGAAGAAAACATTTGTCTCATTTACTCATTTTGGCAAGTGCGGAATTTTAGTTATTATTTTAATAAGGTTGTACTCATAAATAATGGAATAAAGATAAACCAAGACCGACACAGACTTACCGGTTTTCCAGCAATACCTTTGCTGCCTTTATTTCCAGGAAGTCCCATTTCCCCCTTATTCAAAACACATAAACATGCAAAAACTTCATAAATAATAAAAAAAAAAAACACAACTACACCTGATGCACAATTTCAGAGACTTACTTTTGGTCCTGGTTGACTTTTGATCCCTGTGTCACCTAGAGGTCCAGCGGGTCCTGGTGTACCTTTTTCTCCAGGAGTCCCTTTAGGTCCCAGGGGTCCCACAGGTCCCTAAGGAAATACATATTTTTATGTGGTAGAAAACTTTTCAAATACACATTATGAGAAAGAAATGTGTAGTGATAAACAATTTAATACAGTTAATTACAATTACTAGATTAAATAGATATTTTAATAGGTAGATAGACAGATTAAAAAATAACAATAATAAAAATTTTAATGAAAAGATATTGCACATTACATTTTGAGTTAAAAAAAAATGCAAGAACATCCAAGTACACCGATGTACAGTTTATACAGTGATTGCTATATAATATCAACAAAAGCATGCAATGTAGCAGCTGCTTCATATTTGTGTATATTTTTATGAAATGCTCACATATTTGCCTTGTTCTCCGGCCTCTCCTTTCTTTCCTCTTGACCCTTCAATACCCTAAAAATTTGTTAAAAAGTCAGAATTACATACAGCAATTTTACAGTCACTTAAAATATAACTAAAATAATTTATTTTATAAATGAAAAAAAACAACAACAATAAATAAACATACTGCTGGTCCTTCTTGACCCAGCGCTCCAGGTTTCCCTTGTTCACCAGCGTCTCCCTATCGACCAAAACAAAACCTCTAACTGGATTAAATGAGACAAAAGCACGCTGCCAATGCGTACCTTCATTACACAAACACAACTTACTTTCAGCCCTTGGCGTCCGTTACCTCCAGCAGGACCTCTGTTTCCTATTAAACCCTGTATTTAGGTGATATTAGGAGATATATTTCCAACTAACACATATTTAATTGACATGAGTTTAATGAAACACAATAAAACACGTACTAGTAATCCTGGTCCACCTGCAGAACCTGGAGGCCCCAGGATCCCGCTCTCACCCTGAAACGATAACAATTAAAGCCAATAAAACTCACTGCTGGAGATCTGTGTGATTGTAATAAGATGGACTTTTAATTTTTTCTCTTTAGAATGAAGAGGTACTCACCGTAAGCCCATGTTCACCTTTATCACCCTTTGCACCCTCAGGTCCGGTTTCTCCGCCTGGTCCGTATTTACCTGCCGAACCCAGACGTCCTCTGGAACCAGACTGACCCTATAGACATGCAGAATGTAACACCACTCAAGAAAAATCAAGAAGCCTTGGAGTTATGAAGTATAAGCAGATAATTTTGAATGGAGCTCAAGACATGAGTAACACAATTCTAAATACATAGTTCCTGCATAAAGAACAATACCTTCAAACTCTGAATCAAAGGTTACCTTTTCTCCAGGGGGTCCCTGCTCTCCGGATTGTCCTTGAAGACCACTCTGTCCCTTAAAAAAAACTGCACTTTAATGTTCTGTTTAACTCTTTCTTTTTAATAGAGGACATTAATTGAAAAATGTGTTTAACCTAAACTGATTGAGCCATCTCTACCACTCGGTTGAGGTGTGCTATGCTAAAACAATCCATTATACAGTATGTCACTGGGTCTTTAACAATAATGTCTTTTCAATTGTTTTGTTGCATTGTATGAGAGATAACATGGATGAGGAAGCATTTTTCTTTTTTTTTTAGATTTGTAAAATGTATTAAAATGTAGTATTTTTAGATGTATTTAGACTTTCACTGTACCATGAAGTGACTCAACCATTTGGAAGAGAGCCGTACAAAACACGTGGGGTCTGTTAAAAAATGGCTTGTTGTTGCCACAACATAAACATTCCATAGATTTTTCTTAGTGAGGATGTTATATGGTTAATTACTGGTGTTTAAAGTTAAATCATGAACAATAAGTTTTTATATTTGTTACAAAACCTGAAACAACTGATTGGTCTGTAGTCTACTTTATTTCACTCCATACTTCTCGTCCAGTCGTTCCCTTTATTCCCTCTGGTCCTCGAGGCCCTCGTTCTCCTCTGACACCTTTTAATCCAGGAACTCCATGAAATCCAGGACTTCCCCACTCACCCTGAAACGCATTGAACTTTCCATAACAGTGTGTCTCATAGTGAGGCGATGACAGGGGAACAAACAGAAAGGCAAATGACCACAGTGGGGTGGGAAAACGCTGTGGATTTTGGCGCACATGGTTCTACACTTGGCTCATGACTTTGACGATCCTACAGATTCCCGACATCGGCTCTTCACACTCTGAGATTCTGGGAAATAGTGTCAGGGTGACGAATGAAGACGCGCTGCACTGGAGCCCTACTGGTGTTTATTAGTTCACAATTATCACACCTTAATCTCTCATTGGTACTGCCCTACTGCCCTACTGGTGCCTTATTGATGCCCTCTCATGAAAATTGTTGCTTGTTTTATTTCCCTATTCATGCCTTCTAGTGCTAGTGCCATGTTGGTTGTATAAATATACCACTATTGTCCTATTGCCACCACATTGGTTCCCATTATTTCGTCAGTTATACATTTTAGTTCCACATTGGTACCTAGTCAGTTCTCCATATTGCTCCATTTAAACCCTACAGATGTCCTTTTTACACTAATGATCCCCCTTACCTAATTTCTTTCCTATTAGTGTCCTGTTTGACACAAGTCTATTGTCCTTTCGCTACTCCATTAGTTCCTCAATTAGTGCCGCGCGGATACTGTAGACTTTTACTGTCCCATTGGTACCTGATCTGTGCCTTATTTCTGTGCCATTAAAATTCCACTATTTAAATATTTTATACCCCTTTAGGAGACTATTTTTGATCTACTATTCAATTCAAAATATTACTCACCTGTAGTGTTCTACTGATAAACCAGTCATGCCCATTGGCACTCCTTTAGTTCCCCATTGACATCCTACCAGTGTTTTACTGGTACTTCACTGTTAACTTCTGGTGAACCACTTTTAATGTAATTTAACATAACATAGTGTCATTTATATACCATATAATTCCTTATAATTCCTTTTACTTCACAGTAGCATCCTACACCGACACCTTTTCAGTAGCAATTGGTACACTTTGGTGTCCCATTGGTGCCTTACTAGTGCATTATGGGTAATCTGATGTTGCCCCACACTGGAGCTGGGTTGAACCTTATGAATGAGAGATTTGTACCCCATTATTTTCCCTCTGTTCCTTATTACTGCCTTATTGATTTTGACTCGAGGGTCGAGGCTGTAATGTAATGTGACGCATTTCGTTTATAATTGTAATTTTATCTCAGTTACTTCAAACTGAGATAAAATCATGAGTTTAAAACTCAAACCGAACAATAGTATCAGAACTTACTGGTTCTCCTTTAAATCCCAGAGGCCCGACTGATCCCATGAGTCCAACTCCGCCCTGAAACATGCCGTTACAGAATCAGGGAATAAATCTGAGTTTTAGTCACCAAATTTACCTTTTTTTTTAAAGACTTTCCACAATTTGATCAATCCAGTAATCAATCTACCTCCTCACCATCGACACCAGACACTCCCTCTTCTCCCTCTGCTCCTTTAACTCCCTGTAGAAAAGAATCAGAATGAAACATCATAATAATCCAAACCGCATATATAGAGACATTCCGCTTGGCAATGATAACGGACCTTAACTCCTTTTTCTCCCTGAGGTCCCAAAGCTCCTGTTGGTCCATCTTTACCCTAAAGAAAAAAGAAAATTATAAGATGGAATAACTTTCATATAAGCACGGGAAAATAATTAATAATATTTATAAATGTTCTATACCGGATATCCAGGCACTCCTGCAGGTCCAGTTGGTCCTTGAGGCCCTTGATCCCCTGGTGGCCCCTGGAGGCCAATCATACCCCAGGCACCCATATTCCCCTGCACACCCTGTAATATAAACATACTGTAGACTGTAAATAATTTGTTCAGTTTAGTTCCTAATCTCTGAAACAGTTAAAATTATACCAACATTTAGGCCACATCAAGGTTACCTGACAGAGCATGCTGTTACAGGAAAATAATCAACAACAGGCTCATGTAGTGCAAGCTCCTCTGTTCTGAAGATACAGTTACAGCGCTGACACTGGAGACTCCTTCCATTAGTGTTACACAAACACATTTCTCCTTACAGAAAACTTCACGTCAACGATCATAAATTGTTCTTTGTTAAATAAAACCCTTGTTGAATCCTGGATTGTGATTATTCAGAAGGTGTTGATTAATTTTCTACAATAGCAGCTCTGACAGAACTAGTTTCTTTAGTATTAGCATTCTTCAAAAAGCACTTAAAATGTCCAGTAAATATGTTTAATAAAAATGTTATTAATCGAGTTTGTTGTAGTGATTTCTTACAGGAGCTCCTCGGTAACCTTTTACTCCCTGCAGACCTCGAGTTCCCTAAATATAAATAAACATGAATAAATATTAACTAACATTAGTGCTAACATCTCAGTGCTTTAAATGCTTTTAAAATCACTTTCAGGAGGAGAACTCACTGGACGTCCAGGTTTTCCTTTAGGACCCTCGTGTCCTCGAAATCCCTGTAGTTGGACAGGAACAAGTATAATCATACAAAGAAGAAGAAGAAGAAGAAGAAGAAGTAGAAGATCATTGAAGTGCTTTAGTATGTTCTCACCTTCTGCCCTGGACTACCAGGACGTCCCTTTGGACCCTCAGTGCCTTTTATTCCCTGACGAACACAGACATGTTACTGTAGCATGATACAATACTAAAGTTGCATTTTATTAAAAGGTTAATAAACACTTTCTTAGGCAGATCTACTGCACTGGCTCTCAGCTCTGGTGCTGGAGGAACACTGTCCTGCACATTGACTGCTTTCTCAACTAATCAACAACTAATTAACAGCCTTTTCTTAATTGAAGTGGGTGTGGTAGAGCACTAGACACTAAACTATGCAGGGCAGTGATCGTCCAGGATTAAGGTTGAGATTCAGTGCTGTAGATTAATGTGCTTCATTAGTGTTTCTAAACCACAAAACAACATTAAAACTGAAACGTTCAGTTATCAGTCGGGATAACTACACTTTAGGAAGCAAACCAGCAAACCCAAAGAGTTTTATTGGTCAGGACGACCAAATTCTTAAGTCTTGTTGATCTTAACATTATGTCCACAGGATCTTTTCGAACTTAACGTCCATTGGACATCAACATCCTCGATCTCAGCAATTTAAAATAACCACAAGCTAGCAAATATTTAAAATAACAAGCTAGCGAATATTACTAAGGTCGTTAAAAAAAAACGTGTTTGTTAAAAATAAACAATTCCAAAAAATCTTCTTACTTAAAAACACTTAAAAACATAAACTTCAGCGATCATTTACTATTTACCTTCACTCCAAGATTTCCAGGTTGGCCGGCGGTTCCCCTGCTTCCCGACTCTCCCTGCGAAAGGAAATTCTGAATGAAACATCTTGCGCTGGAGCTCAGGATCCAACCCGAGACCGTGATGCTGTTAGAAAACAAACTTATACTCACACTTGTTCCAACAGGACCTTGTACACCAGGAGCACCGGGCTTTCCCTGCAAACCCTGAAGAACAAACCGGATCCATCAGTATTTCTGATCATTAAAATGATCTGGAAATGATCCTGACTGAGGATAAAGCTCTCACTGATGTTTCCTCACCCTTTGTCCTACAGAACCTGGGTCTCCATTTGCTCCTAGTGCTCCTGTGAGACCCTGAAAGTAAATTGAACATGTTTTACGGTTTCATTTTTACATTGGTGTCCTGATATACCACTGAGTCTTCAATGTCTACTGCTTCTACTCACTGGAGAACCATGAATTCCATCCTGTCCTCGAATCACTGAAAAACCCTGAAGTCCCTAAATACAAAAGAAATAAATCAAGATTAATTTCCAGCTGATGGTCAGAATCCCAGTTATACATCAGCTGATACTGATAAGCAACAAAAACATTGGAGCACTGGGTTAAAGGTTAATGGAGGCTGTCTAGCAAAAGTTAGAGATTGAGTCTGTGACGAGTCTGTGATGAGCTAGAAATCAGGGTTTGGGGTTATGAGCTAAGAATTAGCCTAAGGATGTAAAGTTATAGTTAAGCATTTGGGCAAAGAAATTTGTTGTAGAGTTCTAACCACGAGAGTTTGGGAGTTATACATTAGAGTTTAGAAGTTATTGTCCCTGTATTTTATGCATGTTTAAAGTTCTATGCATGTTTAAAGTGTTCTCCTGTACTCGCTACCTTCAGGCCTTTAGCTCCAGGTCCTCCTGGAAATCCTGTTCTACCCTGCAAACCCAACAACATAAAAGATGCCACATACTGGGTAAACATCTTCACTGATTTTTATTTTCAATGTCATCGTTTTTGTTTTCAGAAATATAATTAGTTTGATGTACACAGGAACCTTGATACCAGGCTCTCCTTCAGGTCCTCGCTCTCCTGATCTTCCCATTTCACCCTATTAGAAACAACAGTGTGTGTGGGTAAGAATTGTAACAGCATTATTTGTTTTTAAACTTCAAAACAAACATCACAGAAGAACATGGTCCTACCAAAGGTCCTGGCAGACCCGTGAATCCACCGCGACCCAGACGACCCTTTTGTTTATAAAAAAAAAAATAATAAAGTTTTTTCTCACTAATGCAATTTAAGAATTAACAAAATATGACTTCAAGAGTTGAATCACAGAACCATTAAGAGATAGAACAATCCTGATTTTTATGGAGTCACAAACAGAGCACTGTCAATCAAGCTGCTCATTAGAATACTGGGCCACACCCATCAGTGCAGGTCTCAGACAGATTTGTTGGTTATCTCACTTTTGCCATGATTGTTATTCATGCTTCAGTCAATTTCTGATATCTTACCTTATCACCTCTCGGTCCCGGAGATCCATTTACACCATCAGGACCTCGTCCTCCCTGAAGATGAAAACGTTTACATTTAGAAATGGAAGTTTTGCTCTCTGTCCTTTTTAAATTTCTCTATGAATGACATTCGATACCTTGGGGCCATCTTGGCCCTGTTTGCCCTGATCTCCAGAACTTCCTTCGAAACCCTAACAGATTAAACACCATCACGGACGAGTGCAAATATATATTTGGAAACAAAGTGTGAACAAGAACAGAAAACTTTACCAGTGGTCCTCGTGATCCAGCGGATCCGGTCGGCCCGGGTTCTCCCTGAACACCTGAGCGACCTGCGCGCCCACGGAACCCGGAAAGACCAGGAGGACCTGGAGGACCCTGATACCGTACACAATGAACTTCAAAATGGTTATAAAGTCACACATTTACAGGACAGTTAAGAAGCAGCAACTCTAATCATGCAAGAACCCTAACCCTAACCATGCATGACGTTGTACATATTTGTCATTGAGTTGTTAGAATTATTTAGAATGACATTGGGATCTTTTTGAATTCATGACCTCAGCACAAACTTGCAAATACAACCTCAAAACAACAGCATTTATGCCACCGTATTCCTTAATAAATTCCTCAATAATTCCTCAATTATTAACTAACACTACTAAACATAAAAGAATTTGAGTGGTGGAGTAACCTTCACATTTCACAAGCGATCTCGTTACTGAACACAAACGCTCGTGCATCTCTATAGTGTTGTAGCGTTATCGCTCTGTTTAACTTAACTGCATTAGCATAATGAGAATTTCAAGGGTGCAAGTAGCATTTAAGAAATATAAATCACCATTGTTTTGAAGTTGCATTTGCATCACTGTGCCAGGGTCGTCACGTCAGTGTCACGTAGTTAACGTTTGTCCAACACAATGTCGTCAAAGTAATTCCAATTTAAAAAATAAAAAAAAGCCTGATTACATCAGTGTTTCAGCGTCTGTACTGTCGCCACATTAACATTGCCACGCTTTTTTGACAACCAAATCATTTCCCATTGCTGAAATAAATAAGGTTTAATTGAACTGAAATTCATTACGGTGCTCATAATAAGTCTATAAACAGCACAGCTAGATACCTGACTCTAAATGAAAAATGAAAGTTCTTTTCTGAACAAACAAACAAACAAACAAACACACAAACACACATTCTTCGTGGATAAATATTTATTATATTTATACTGTCCTCAATATGTATTTTATAAAAAAAAATTCCCAATAATATCCTGTTGTACGGTACAGTAAACTGGTGAGACGTGTGAAACGCCATCTAGTGGCTGTCTGTCAAATACCCCGACTGCACGTGCACTCACCAGGTCTGCTCCTGATTTTTTTTCTATATCACTGTTATTTAAAGGTTCTTACAAAGTTATTACAAAGATGAAAACGTTCTTATAACACTGTAAATTATGTATATAATTATGAATATTTAATCAATTAATATTAATATAAAGTTTAAAAAGGTGATTTATTGAGAGATATAGTATATTAAACTGCTTAATATGGAATTTACATGTGGGTGGGGTTTCAAGAGCTTATCGGTTATTTCATTGGTTAGACCACATGTCATTAAAAGAGGACAACCAGACGCCAAACACTGCTGAGGCAAATAGGGGTTTTTTTCCTGCGTTGTAAACAAATACTAACCTAATGTCTAACTTTTCATACCTAAATTATTGTGATGATACCTTAAAAAAAGGTCAAGATTAGTTTATTATTATTATTATTATTATACTTTTTAAAATAAAAACTAACTAGCTAGATTAGCTACTTAGCTTGAGTTTAGCTTTATGACTTAGCTACAGTAGCTTGAGTTTAGCTTTATGACTTAGCTACAGTAGCTTGAGTTTAGCTTTATGACTTAGCTACAGTAGCTTGAGTT
>JAQMYI010000040.1:923777-935725 GCA_030014275.1 Clariallabes melas
TACAGTAGCTTGAGTTTAGCTTTATGACTTAGCTACAGTAGCTTGAGTTTAGCTTTATGACTTAGCTACAGTAGCTTTAGTTTAGCTTTATGACTTAGCTACAGTAGCTTGAGTTTAGCTTTATGACTTAGCTACAGTATGCTAGCTACAGCTGACGTCTATGAAAGATACGAAGAAACTGTTCGCACTTTTATCCTTCAAAAATTTAGCATTAGCTTATCATGCTTAAATCAACACCATTTTGATTACATATTAATTTTTTTTCTTATAATGTGATCAGCTTTTCTGCCAGGTGAACTTAGACGGTATAAAATATGAGTAAACTCACCTGTCCTCCTTTTTCACCCGGATCTCCTTTATCTCCTCGCTCAGCTTTCAGACCCTGATTATAAAAGAGAAAATGCTTCAAATAAGTGAAATATTATTTTCACTGTAGCGGTAAGCTTTAAACGGTTTAATAAATTAAAGAGCAGTGTTATAATCTTACTGGATCACCTGAGGGTCCTGGTTTTCCCACTTGTCCAGAAACACCCTAAAAAATTAATAATATTAATAATAAATCAACACACAAATAACGGCAAAATTAAAAAATATATATGTTGATGAGCCAGAACATCAAAGCTACATTGTTTCATTTGCAGTTCTGTATAAAAACCATCCACTTCGCAGGTTTGTTCCATCCGTTAGCCATCGTTTCTAAGAAGATGGTAACGGTATTTGCTGACAGGTTCGTTAAATATTCAGCCTAAAAAAATGTCAGTGTGAAGCTCAGTGATGTCGATCAGTTACTAATGTTAACTAGCTACGTTAGCTAATGTCAGCAAGGAAAACAATGATGGTCGCCATGGTAACATGATGAGCTCGAGTGATCTCGACTAAAACTCACCTGACTGTGAACTAGATAATATTAGTGAGATTAGAGTATTCAGGATGGCAGGAGGATATAGGGCGTGGCCTAATTTGCATACTCCTGCCCATTCATAAATATTCACAGAGATGTCCTGCCTTAAAAATCTGTCTGTAGAGATTTTCCACAGGCATGAAGAGATTCAGTCAAACGAGCATTGTTAGAATTAAACAACATATTTTTTGCATCTACAGTAAATTGTTTAAATGAGCAGTTTGGATGTTTTTATTTTCTTTAATAAAGAGCGGCGTGGTCTCACTGGTGGTCCTGGCGGCCCCGGGTCTCCAATAGAGCCTTCGGTACCAGTCTGTCCCTGTAGATAAACACAGGAGATATTAACAGAACACAACACATATAAACAAGTGAACAAGAACAAGAAAGGTATAAAACAAGAAATATTAAAATAAAATGAAATAACATACAGGATCTCCTTTGGGACCTGGAGGCCCATCTCGCCCTGGTTTACCCTAAAATCATAAAACATAAAGTTTTTATTGAGTTAAACATCTGGATCAGACCTTACACATTTAGTTAAAGCTTAAGACTTTTCTGCAGTGTTGCGGTGAGAGCGTGATTATAAACACACATCGTACCTGCGGCCCGCCTTCCCCGTGAAATCCCGTAATGCCTTCAGGACCCGGATCTCCCTGAACACACACACACACACACACACACATTGTACTACCATCTAACATTAAGTGTGCACGTGTTTTATGTTTCTACACCTCACTCACACTGATGTACATGATGTCACGTACTCTGATTAATAATTCATATTTTCTGGAGAAGGTTTTGTGAATTGAAATATTTAACATTTTTTACTCACTCCCTCTCTCTCTCTCCAGGGTCACAGGGGGCCTGGAGTCTGTCTCAGGGGACGACGTGGGTACACCCTGGTGCCAATCCATCATCCAAGGCGATGATGGGCACGAGCACATAAACACACACACACACACACTACGGGCAATTTGGAAACGCCCAATTAGCCTAATCTGCATGTCTTTGGAGAAAACCCACCAAGCACGGGGAGAACATACGCACACACACACACACACACACACACACACACACACACACACACACACACACACACGGGAATCGAACCTTCGACCCTGCAGGCCCACACCGTGCCAGTATTTTAAAAAAAAATTTTAACTATTGTTTTTTTTTGTGAGTTTTTATTATATTATATATTTTTTACATTTATTTAATATTATTCCTTTTTCAGGCTGTGATGAAATTTTTTTTTGACAATCAGCAACAAATTACGTTTTCAAAAGAATTTCTGAGACCACACGTTACTGGTATTAATTTAAGAGTTAATTAAGATTTTTTTTTATTATTTTGTGATACCTAAAGCTGATTTTGAGTTTCCTGTTTTTTTTTTCCTTTATTCCACCAAATTAGTTTATATATTGTCATAAATAAAATAAAGATTAATTGATATTTTTATTTATTCAATAATTTTATTTCCCTCAGTGAACTGTGTGTGTGTGTGTGTGTGTGTGTGTGTGTGTGTGTGTTGAGACTCACTGGTTTCCCGTCTCCTCCTCTCGGTCCAGTCTCACCAGGCTGACCCTGAACACATATCATTAAACAGATTTAATCCTTTTGTTCTAATTAATTTTTTTAAATAAAATGTTGAAGTTTTTTTTAATACACAGCAGGAGATTGCTCTTACAGGAGGTCCTTTAACTCCTCTCGATCCCTTTTCACCTCTCGGCCCCGGACGCCCCTGCAGGACATGAACAGCGTCTTATTAAAGAGTAAGAGAGAAAGACGAGTGTAGAGAGTAAACAGAGCGGGTGACGTACGGTTGGACCTGGAGCTCCTGTAAACCCGGGCCATCCGGCTTCTCCCTACACAACACGGCAGGGTTTAGAGGGTAAGAAAATAAACGACATAAATAATGACAATAAGGGATAAAAAATAAAGAAGTTAACGTACAGGAGGGCCGCGCGCTCCCGTGATCCCCCGCTGTCCTCGCGGTCCAGGCAGCCCCTAAACATGTGCAGGTTCAGGTATGTTTAAAGCATTATTAAATCATTACACATTACGAAGCATTACACATATTAAATCAGCTCACAAAAGTGACGCGCTGTGAATACTTTCCGGATGTTCTGTAAATATAAATATCATGAAATAACAATGTTACAAAAATCTTAAGCTTCTGGTTTAAATCATAACATTTTAGTTATTTAGCCAGTGCAGGGTCAGTGTCTTACACGGGGGAAAAACACAACGGACAAAGACACTACTGTCTCCTACAAGTCCAGTCCTCCATGTTACTAACATATTCAGTACCGCAAACATGAAGGAAGATATTAAAGAAAAAAATAACTATTCCAGACATTTGACCTTGCTGTGACCTTCACCCTGTTTGGCTCGATTCTAAAATCAAATCAGTTTTATCTGCTGCTTACAGTCACATGTGTGTTTACATGGCTCTTAATCTCCCAGTGATAATGGGAATAAAAGCTGCATCATGTGACCACCTCAGTCAGGACAGTCTGACCAGGACGAGGTTCTGGAGGGAATGAGGAAGGAGCACTAAGCGGGTCAGAGCTCTAAAGCTCCTTCTGCACGCTCTCCGTGTTTTAAATGTGCAGTGTGTGCTTCTGAGATCATTGCTCCATGAGAAAGAACCACACACACACACACACACACACACACACATCTTTTATTTTGAGGGATCGTCTCAGTCATCTTCTTCTACACTGGCAGCAACACTGGCTTTTTTCTGTTAAATTTCCATCAGATTAAACTCTTCACAGTGAGCAGAGACGCTTCGTTCACGTAACAAACCTTACTGTATATTCTGATTAAATCCTTTGAGTATTTAAACACACGTCTGATCAGACCAGCGTCTCTGTAAACACAGCTAATGATAACTCCGTATAAATCCTAAAAAAAACCTTTCAGCCATTCAGTCTACAGATATCGCACTAACGATAACGAGAATCTCGGAAGGACAACCAGAAAACACTACGCCGCCACCAATACAGCACAGCACGCGGTTAAATGTGCCGCTGTCCTGTGGGCAACTCGAGGCACCTTTCAGGTCTTTTGTAATTAATTCAGATTTATTTTAAGGACGCTTAAATCCACATCACACGGAGTAATGAAAGTCTGTAACATCAACCTACAGTTCGATTTTTTTGTATGTTTAGTGTCGATCACAGCAGACTTTGTTACGGTTGTGTGGCTTTGAGGTTGCAGCACGGGCCTTCCTTTGGTACTGATGATATTAATGTGATAAAGTGATACAAGAAGCACATGTGTGCAGGATGTCGGGTCGGGTCGGGTCGGGTCAGGTCAGGTCAGGTCAGCTATGGTTAGGGAAAGGTAGGTTAGATCAGGTGAGATTAGATCAGGTCGGGTCGGGTCGGGTCAAATTGGGGTTAATTAGATCAGGTTAAGTCAGATTAGGTTATGATGTCTGTAATTAAAAACAAAATGTGCCAGCTCTCTTCTACAGATTCACTTACAGCATATCCAGTAATTCCAATCTGACCAGCTTTCCCTTTATTTCCCTGTAAACAAACAAACAAACAAACAAACAAACAAACAAACATCACAGAGTTCACTCTTAACTAATCACAATGTACATGTAACAGAAGTTAACCAGGATGTACTTGTACCTTCTCCCCGTTCCTGCCTTTCTCACCCTGAGGTCCCGGTTCTCCAGTGTAACCCTGAAGTCAAGAAAAACCTTGTTTTATGTTTTAACTCTGCTTACAGGAAACCTCCAGGTTTAATATTAACTGCAGATGCATCAATATCGGTTGTGGTTTCAGTCCGATACTGTGTTTATTCTCTCGGTAAAAAGGCTCTGATACCCGGGGACTGTGCAGTTCCTTTAATATCGGCCTCTTCCAAACGGTTGAGATGACACCGTATGGTAAAAGTATCATTACATTTACATTTAGGCATTTAGCTGATGCTCTTCAGATCCAGAGCGACTTATTGTTTGTATCATTGTTTTATTGTTGGGAGGGGGGGGGGGGTGACAGCTGATTGTCCAGAGTGACAGTGAAGGAGGAGTGATCTGATTATGGAGATCAGGCGAATCAATCAGGTAAAGTTTGTGTTATTTTATAATATCTTACAGCTGCTCAGGATGTGCTCTACCAAAAGGTTTAGCAGAATGTTTAATGGTAAAGGGTTAACTTCATGGCAGTCGTGCATGTTTTTATTAACCACGCCCCCTCATACTGCTCCGTGTGCACTGGTTGGACATCCTCTCACTCTCGCTCTCTTTAAATACTGATATGTAGCAAAAAGTGCACTTGTACTCAGTCAGGAAGGAACGTTCTTAATGCATCTGTAACATTAATATTTAATCATTTATATAAAAACAAAAATAACTTCTGTGATCCGTTAAAAAAAAAAAAGCACTGGATGCTCTTACCCACTCACCCAGCTCCCCTTTACTACCTCGCTCGCCTCTGTATCCCTCTGGACCCTACACACACACACACACACACACAGAGAGAGAGAGAGAGAGCACTTTAAAATAGAGGTTGCTTATTGTATTTGTATATTTGTGTCTTCAAATCTTTTCACTTCGCTCACACGTCACAATTCACTATTCAGCCACCAGGGGGCTCTAAACAACAATCATCTCCTTTGCATGTGTCTGGGCTGCAGTTACAGTCAGTTGTTTATGTTTATGTCAATCATCTCCATCCAGGTATAAATTATAAATGATTAAACATCTGAGACAGTCGTAGAAGTTGCGTACGTTTTCTCCTCGTGGTCCCGGCTGGCCCGGCTCTCCATCTTTTCCCGGCGTGCCGTCTTGGCCTGATCTTCCCAGAGGTCCAGGTATCCCAGGTGTCCCTGCTCTCCCCTGACACACACACACACACACACACACACACACACACATATAAAAAACTTTACTGCTGATCAGAGTTCTGTAATAGCAGAGCTCAGTGTTAAGCTGTTAGCATGTGGTACCTGTTAGCGCCTGACAGTCATGGAGCTCTGGGTCAAGAAGCGATTTCGAATAAGACTCTACATGAAATCACTTCTGATTATTGTATGCTTTCTCCAGACTTCTGAAAACCTAAAATGTGTTGTTGTTTTTTTCCAGGCTGCTGTAATCTGACTCAGCGTGGACTTCAGTGGAGCGCGATTGGATTTGTCTGTGCAAAGGAACTATTTAACCGGCTCTAAAGTCTCGTATTGTGTTCCACAGATCCATCACTTCCTCACGCTCTCTCCTCAAAATAATCCATCTCATCAGACTGAACAAACAGACTGGAGGCGTCAGTGTGTGTTCTGGTTCCTGGTGCTTTAAAAAGAATTAAGACGGGAATCCGCTCGATGGTTCTGTATAAAATTAGGTTTAGTGATCACAGTTAGAGTTAGGATTTAGGTTTAAAGTTTTCTTTCTGAGTCTGACTCTGAATCCAGGGTTTTCTCTAATCATGAATTCTGAATCTGAACCAAACACTGCGTCTGATTCTTTTGGACTTGATTCCTCTGATTCGGCTCTTTATGGATCCAACTCTGGTTCTGAACTCAGTCATTCTTTAATCCTGATTCTAATTCTGGATCTAATTCTGATTCTGATTAAAACTCTTTACAATTTGAAACGAAATTTGACTCTTTGGATTCTAAACTTAACTTTGATCCTGATTCTGAACATGACTTTAGAACAGACTGATACTCTGATCCTGATTCTAATTCTAAACCTATCTCTGATTTTAACTCTAAAGCCAATTCTGACTCTCATTCTGATTCTCTCTGTGTGGTTTAATTATGGTTACTATCACAACTTATTATTAATGTTGTAACGATTTGTGTTTCAGTTTAATCAGGACCTTTTCCAGTGGGCGGGGCTCAGCCTGATTGGGAACTCCCCACGCTGAGTAAATTATAGGGATATTAGAGTCCTGTCATGACTGTATGTGATGATGTGAGATCATTAGTGGTAAGGTGAGGCTTGGGGAGAAGTCAGGTGACTGAATTGTCCTTGAGTTAGGCTCTAGGTGTTAGGGATTAGGGGTTAGGGGTTAGAGGTTAGGGGTTAGGGGTTAGCAGGGTGTTTAGATTGGGATGCCACAGGGATGCCTACAATCGACCCTGTTACTCCTTTCTTGCCCTGTTTCCCTGGAACTCCCAAACGGCCCTAAGGACAAAACAACACAAAGCAAGAGTCAAATCAGCAGTGAAGATGATTATCATATAAACAAAAAATATTTTTTTTTAAGCAATAGGTCCTAAAACGGCCCCCTGAGGAATCCCACAGAGCATACAAAGAACACGTTTTGGTTTTTCTTTCTTAAAGACTGCACTCATTAATCAGGACCGTTCTTTTAATTTTCGCGGCCTTTAATGTGTAGCTTGAAACATTTCTGTTTATTAAAATGTTGTGGTCACTTACAGGTGGCCCGGGGTCTCCAGGTTGCCCCAGGGGTCCAAGTCGTCCTTTCTGTCTCTAAAGAAACACAACATTATTGGTTTAAAATAAATATATAAACAATGAGTAGAAGACTGAGTTATGATTCATTTAAAAATCATATATGAGAAAAATAAGGGGTAACAGTTTGATTAATTTCAATGTAATGTAATGTATGCTCGGATTTACATCACAGCACTCTAATGTAACAGGGATGTAAGGAGTCGCCAGTGCTTAATAACGGGTTTAAGCTAACTTTAAGACCACAATTCTTTGAAGTTTCTTTGTAATTTCCTGCAAATTGCTGTGATATAAAAGGAATAAACACATGAGGACATGCTGTTATAGAGAAATATTTAAATTTAGACTAAAAGCAGCATCACAGCACCTCGTCAGTGATTATATAGTATCAATAATTATCAATAGTTATATTCTTTAAATAATCAGATAATAACCATAAATTAAATAACTCTTACCGGCCATGACGCCATGAGCTTTTTATAGAGTTTACTCTTCTGTTGAGAAAAAAAAAGATTGAAGAGATTTTGTTTCAACTACACTGCTTCATTATTTTCAAGATAATCCAACGTTGTGACCATAACAAGCTGTAACATTCACCCTAAACTCTTTCCACTCTTCCTCTGATGCCATCCACACGACGATGGCAGGAATGCCAGGCGGACCCATCGGCCCTCTGTAACCCTTGTGTCCCGTCTGACCCATCATTCCTGCAATGCCCTATGGGAAATGAGTGAAATTTAACAGGTTGTTCATTTGAGAATCGATTAAAGACCTTCAGAATTTACAAAATATTGTGTACCTTTTCTCCTTTTGACCCTGGAGCTCCAGGCAGTCCAGTGGAACCCTGATGCCCCTGGTGACGACACAAAGGCGAGACAAGCTTCATACCGAATGTCATGCACTTACAAATAAACAAAAAAATGTAAGTCGCTCTGGATAAGAGTGTCTGCCAAATGCCTAAATGAAAATGAAATGAAATGAAATAAACAAAAAGGCCATAAATTCTCAAAAAACATCAAAGTGCGATAAAGTTTCAGTACCGCTTCCCGCCACACTGGGGCGCACTGAGCTCACGCTCCATTTCGGCTCTTCTTTGCAGCTTCATTAAATCATTTCTCTAATCCATTTTCCTGTTTTCTGTCTAATCTTTCTCTCTCAGTGAGTCTGCTCTCGTTTATAAAGCTCTCTCGGCGGAGCTGAAACACGCGCCTCTCCTCTCTTTTCAGATTTAATTCGATGAAATCCTGACAAACTCGATTTCACTCACAGGATCTGAGACACAGTGCGAGTCGAATGAGCAGGAGCGGTTTAAACCGCCGTAATTCACGTCTCTGGACTCGTAGCCTGCTAACGCTAGCTAATGTGACTTGACACGTGATCTGTAAAGCACCGTCACCTTTACATGCTTTTGTAAAAAATGTTTAAAATTACTTAAAATTAATGTTTTATGGGACAATTTAATAAAGATGTTTAATATGTTTTATTTTAAAGGAATATAAGGAATATTTAATTTATTCAATATTTTATTTATTTCATATTTTATTTCTGTGAAGCAAAGTAAAACTGAATTTAATTTAATTAATTTTCTTTATTAATTATTAGGAATTTCTAGACTTATTATGTTTTTTCCCATTTCTGTTTTAATGGTTTATTACTATTGTAAATAATGTAAAATAAAGGAATTAATTAAAGGAATTTACTGTTTTGTTTTTGTTTGTTTAGGGCAAAACTGTATGTTTGATCAGTTCATTACATCATACTGTAAATCACATCAGAAATAAACTGTTCTAATATGACAATGACGTTCATGTTGTAATTATAATTTGCCGAAAGATCAGTGAGAGTGAGACAGAAATAATCTAAGAGAGAGAGAGAGAGAGAGAGAGAGAGAGAGACGAGAGGAGAGAGTGTACGCATGGGCATGAGAAAGAAACAGAACAGAAACAGACAGACAGAGAGAGAGAGACAGCAAAAGATGGAAACAATCAGATGATTCATGAAAGCGAGACAGAGAGACAGAAAAACAGACAGCATGAGAGAGAGTGTATGAGCATGAGAAAGAATGAGAAACAGAGAGAGAGAGAGAGAGAGACAGAAAGGAGACGGAGGGAGAGAGCGAGTTAGAGAGATGAATGTAAATAAGTGTAATGGTGTTATAACGTTTCCCTGCGACTTCACTACAACATGACTGCTACACGCATCCTACAGCCGTTTGGAGCGTCGCTTGTGCACATCCTCAGACGTTGCCAGTACTCGTCCACACGGTGTAATATCAGTGTAAACTGCGGGGGCGCTGTTGTGTGACATGATGCCGCGTTGCCTTTGTGTTACTGATATTAGCACACTTTCACCTACAGCTCTTTAGCGAATGAATGCTGGCTAGCTCCTGAAAACAACTAGCACATGCGAATAGCTAGCAAATGCTAACTTGCAAATTGCAAATTAAACCCAACCTAACGAGCATTTTCAAACCTGATAAAATATCCAGATGTTTTGATTCAGGTGACGTAGGAGGCGAAGTCTCAGTCAGAGTGCTGTCAATTAAGTGCAATCATTAGAGTTTTAGACCACGCCCACTGGGGGGAGGGGTTCTAGCATGGGAGTGATCATCGAGTGTGTGCATGTACAAGTGTGTGTGTGTGTGTGTGTGTGTGTGTGTGTGTGTGATACCTGCAGTCCTGTGTTTCCAGGTGGACCAATGAGATGCTGGTATCTGAGTGTGGGCGTGGCTAAAACATCAGAAACAAACAGCAATGAGTTACTGAGGAAGATCAGAAGAACGTGATGAGACTGTGTTTCTTTAGTTGTGTTCAGATCTCTGCAGGAGTTTTGGCTCTGATCCTGACCTGGTTCTCCTCCGGTTCTGTTCAGACAGACTTCAGGACTCGAGTCGCATCTCTCCTGTTCTTGTGATATAAATGTCTCAGTCAATTTCATCTCCTCCTCGATGATCTTCTCCTCTTTCAGTGGCGCCGTGTCTGGCTGGTGAGATATCGTGACGCCATCCGTCTCGTCTGTACTCGGCTGTACGGCCCCAGACGGCGGACCTTTATTAACCAGAGTGATGTCATCGCCGGTCTCCATGGCAGCGGCCGATGAGGTGTTCTTTGCTGTCACATTTTCCTGAATCATGGCGTCTCTGCACGGTGCTTGTGGAATCGATCTCCTATCTGGCCTTTCCTCTTCTGAAGTTATAGCTGCTGCTTGAGGAACCAAGTGTTCTGACAAGGGTTGACCTTTGACCCTTGCACATTCAAACACTTGGCCGTTGTGGAAACTCGTTGAGAACGTGTTTATCCTGAGCACGGCGTGTGTTTCATCAGGATCAGCATCGTCATTCTTCACATCTTCATCACCTTCTGAATTGAACTCTACCTCCACACCTGTAGGGGGCGCTGTGGGAGAGAATGACAGCAGCTACATCTTTCATCGCTTTTCCTTCAGCGATGTGAAACATACAGCCACGTGCAGAACAACGGGATTATCTTTCTTTCTTTCTTTCTACATGTCATACAGCTATAACGGTTTGCTAACAATGCAGTTTTACGCAGTTCTAATCACTTGCTAGTGCGCTAACAGTAAAGACATGCTAGCATTATTAGCCTTCTTTTTATATATATAAAAAAATAAACAAGCTCAGCAGAAAGTAGCACAGATCATTTCTGTCTCTGGTGAGCGTACGTAGCTAGTGTGTAGCTAATTTGCTAATCTGAGCTGAGACCAATGCTAGCATGAAGCTAAGCAGATAAATAAACCTAATCATTTTATTAGCATTAGAAGAGATATAGCTACTCCTGTTTCTTATCTAAACTAAAGGGTGTTGTACAGGCCACGCCCACAATGTACAGTGTGAGCTTAACGTTAGACGAAAGTGTGTGTTAGCGTGTTAAACGTGAATGTTTTAAAACTTACGTTCTGCGTTAAACTCCTCGTTTGTGGGTTCTGTGTCCACGTGGTGTCTGAGATCAGAGACAGACTGAGACTCGTCTCTCTTCATTCTTTCCTTCAATGTGTAAAACATTATACATTATGAACACGATGTAAATGATAAATTATAATATGATATAAGCAGTGGAACAGTCGTAAAGATGAAACACTAAGACATGAATCTGATAATGCTAACCTGATAACAATCTGACTAACAACAGGAAATACGTTTAAATCTACAGACGTCTACGACCGGGAGTCTAGAGAAATAAATTAGCTGTGCTGTCTGGGTGGGAGGGGCATACTCTGTCTCCCCTGTCAATCACAGTAGCACTAGAGATCATGTTACTCAAACAGTATTTTAACAATTTTAAAGCAGAATGAAGAAAAGAAAGAATCTCATCTTCTCATACTGATGTTTTGAGGACGTGGAGGTGAGACAGGCGTTATTTAGGACGATGATCACGTAAAAGGGTCATAAAGGTGAAGCTGTTGCTAATTACAACCGAAAAATCATTATTTGTCTTATTTGTTTGCTGTAAATAACGGACACGTCAGTGATTGTTTCTGACCCTTTTAACAATCATTTCCTTTTTTAAATGTAATACAGTACTGTATATCTGTTTTTTTGTTTTTATATATATATATATATATATATATATATATATATATATATATATATAT
>JAQMYI010000040.1:1085806-1099001 GCA_030014275.1 Clariallabes melas
GTGTATCTTTATGTTTATATAGATATATATATATATATATATATATATATATATAGGAAGACGAGAGAGATGAGACTAGAATGAGAGAGACAGACACTGATGGATGGAGAGACAGACAGAGATTGATAGATGGAATGAAAGACATTTATAAAATGAGACAGGCTTTATTGGTGAGAGGCAGGAGGAGACAGAAACGTAAAGATAGGAAGACAGACACTGATAGAGACAGACGGGTAGAAGGAGTAGCTGAGAGGGAGACAGATGCTGATTAAAAGATCTGTAACCATGTATCTATGAATCTAGTCTGTCTGTCTGTCTGTCTCACATACCTGCATATACCTGAGATGAGGAGTGAGGAAAAGACATGGAGACACAGACATAAGTGGATAGAGATGTATACAGTGTACGAGAGAGAGAGAGACAGCTTGAGAGTGTGAAAGCGGTGTTGTTTCTGGCTCAGTTTCAGGCAGACGGGTAGAGACAGACAGACGGACAAAAATAGAATAACACCGTATTCATGAGTTCTGAAATGCACACTAGCTCACTTAAGTGTGCCAAAATAGTGCACTTCCTCTTAGGATTTCTGTTACCGTGACAACTCATCAGTGCCCCGTCTGGACTGTGTCCCAAACCGAGTGGTTTAATAATTAACCCTGTGTCTGTCCATGTGCACTAATTCACCTTTATTTAATCCCTGTCCAGAAGCGCACAGTGAGGAAGACTTGTCTCCGGCGCTGTCCGTCTCCAGCATACACACTGTGCAAGAGTGTGAGAACACACACAGCCGTGAGGTGAGACACACACACACACACACACACACACACACACACACACACACACAGAGGTTACTGTTTATATGGTCTATAATTTAACCAAGAAGAAAGATGGACAGATAGACGCACACGGAGAGAAAGAGACAGACAGAAAGACGCGTGCTCGCGGAGAGATGCACGCACACGAAGAGACAGACAGACGCAGATAGACAGTCTTCAGGACAGATGCTGATGGACCAAGGGATTTGTGAACACTAATTTTAACTGTGTGTGTGTGTTACAGTCTCCCCAAGGTCATGCGAGTTCCACCAGTAAAGTGACCTCACACAGCAGCTCCAGGAAGCCGGACCTCCCTTCATCAGCTCCAACATCTGGTCAGAAAAACTCACACACACTCTCTCACACACACACTCTCTCACACACACACACACTCTCTCTCACACACTCACTGTAGCTTTAAATCACTTCGTTCAACACCAGAAAGCTGAGTTTGTTTCCTAATCTCTCTCCCTCGCCCCCCTGCAGAGGCGGCATCGGATCAGAGCGACATCGAGGGGCGTGTCCTGGCTCTGAGGGCGGAGCTTCGCAGGCGTAAAGCCGAAGTCCAGCGTCTGAAGAAGGAGCAGAGACTGAGACACAAAGAGAGACTGAAAGCGCAAGAGGCCAGTCTGCTCAAACAGCTGGAGGTAAGGACACGCCCACACACACAGACACGCCCACACACACACACAAAATATTAAAAGTAGTGTAATCCGTCCACGCAGTCCTACAATGACTTCATCGAGAAGACCAAAGCCGAGCTGAGTGAAGCGGACGGCGCCACTTCGGCTAAACCTCAGATCAAGACTCCGACGTCGAGCTCGCACAAGTCCAGAACCAAAACCTCCACCCCAGACAGGTCAGACGCCGCGTCCATCCCGCGTCTCCTCTTCCATCTCAGTGCTCTCTGTGATCTGAATAAAACTTCACCTCTTCTTCACAGGTCTGAAACCGAGAGGAGTTTCACAGGAACGAGTCACGAATCCGAATCTGAGAGATCAGACAGGATACACACGGAGTCTCCGGTGCTGAGCGGTGCGTAAAACACACACTCTGTCAAAGTCTCAACTCTCTTTGCAGATTAGATCTACAGTGCATCTTGAAAAATATAATTTTCTTGTGTAATTTAATTTAACGAGTGAAATTCTTATATATTATAGATTAATTACATGTAGAGTGAAATATTTAAAGCCTTTTTTTGGTATAACTTCTATGGTCACAGCTTACAGCTCATGAAAAGCAAAAATCCAGTGTTTCAAAATATTATATTATTTAAAAATGATTTATGCTCCGGAAATTCTGATAAATTATGAAGTTAATTTATTAAAATTTATGGTCGGGGCTCTTTTAGCATGAATTACTGCATCAGTGCAGCGGGCCTGGAGCCAATCCGCTTGTGGCACTACTGAGGGGTTACTAAAGTTGCTTTGATAGCGGCCTTCAGATCATCTGTATTGTCGGCTCATTTGTCTCTCACCTTCCTCTTGACAACAGCTCAGAGATTCTCTACTGGGTTCAGTTCAGGTCAGCAGTTAGTGGTAGTTTCGACAGTGTGTCAAAAGACCTGCTGAAAAAGCAAATCAGTATCTCCATAAAGCTTATCACAATACAGAAGTTCTCTAAAATCTAAAAACATAGTGGACCAACACCAGCAGGTGACATGGCACCCCAAATCATCACCAACTGTGGAAACTTCACACTGAACTTGGATTCTGTGCCTCTACCTCCAGACGCCTCTGATGTCGTCTCAGGTTCGGGCGTGGCCTGAGACTAGGAGTGTAACGGTTGTAGCCCATTTCCTGTAGACGTCTGTGTGCGGTGGCTCCTGATGCACTGACTCCAGCCCGTCTCCACTCCTCGTGAAGCTCTCTCCCCAGGTCTTGAATCGGCTTTGCTCGACGATCTCCATTAGGCTGCGGTCGTCCATGTTGCTTCTTTTCCTACCGCACTTTTACCTTCCAGTCAACTTTTCATGAACGTGCTTCGATACAGCACTCCGTGAACAGACGACCTTCTGTGGCTTATCCTCCTCGTGGAGCGGGTCGATTATCATTTTACGGACAAATGTCACGTCCGCAATCTTCTCTATAAAGGGATACACAGTATTGATATTGTATGAATAGTAATTTGCTCAAACTCCAAATTAAATGTTTTAATATATTGAGATTTTAGATTTTATTAATTTTCATGAGCTGTGAACTGTAATCAGCACAATGCAAACAAACAAAGACTTGCAGTATTTCACTTTACATGTAACAAATCTAGAAAAGTTATTTTCTTTAATTTAATTTATAAAAGAGAATTAACTTTTCACAGTATTCTAATTTTTCAAGACGCGCTGTAAAGAAGTGACGAATTTAAAGAATCACAAATTGATGTAATTTAAACCTGCACGTGCCAGTCAAACACAGACTGAATAACACCATCACATTGCATCAGTTGCTTATTATTCAGTGCAATAGTTTGCGGTTTAGGACGTAACCATGTTAGCCTTCATCTTTATCACTTCCTCATCCTCACCAGGCAACAGGAAATGCTTCACTGAATAACAGGAAATGCTTCACTGCAGTATTTAGCTGTGAGTTTGACATTAAATTAAAGAATCCACACGTGTCTTTCCTTTCTCAGATGATGATCCTCCCACTGTGACCCCGACCCCGATACTGGGAAGCCCAAATCATCTGAGTCCACCTGAACCGCAGCACGATGAACACACCCGACCCGAAAGCCCCGCCAGACTGGAACCGGACACCTCGTCCAATCAGAGCTTAGCCTCCAGCCCGAGGTCAGAGGTCATAGAGGAGCTGGAAACTCCCCGGGCGAATTTGTCCGAGTCAGAACACTCGTATCCGGCGCTTAATCTGAAACACCGGGACTCGAGAGAGGATTTCTCCAAAAACGAAGCAGAAATTGCTCTTGCTGTACAAGACGGCCATGAAGAGAGAGAATTTGTGAATAATTCTGAAGATATTAAATCCAGTTCCTCACTCGCAACTAAGCCAGAACGAAAAGAACCCAAACTCCCAGAGATTCCTTCACCCATAGACTCCAGTCCAGACGTCCAGACTCCAAAGGACGAGTCGGAGCACAAACCCAGCGCGTCACCATCGGTCCACAGCTATAACGATGATTTTGAGTCGGTGGTTCAGGAGGAAAATCGTCAGACTCATTCGCCGACTTCTGAAGATCCAGAAGAAAATTCTTACAAGTTCTCCTTCAGCAGCAGCGAGGGAGAGATAGAGGAGGAGATCAGCACCAAATCAGGGAATACCAGCGGTACCTGTGAGCAGGACAGGCCTTTAGATCTCAACGTCCTGGCAAAGGAGATCATCGATGATGCTGTTTATAGTGCTGCAAAGTCTCTAGTGGATGAGATGCCCGATTACATCATCGGGGACCGGGTTCTGGTGAGCAACACCCAGCCCGGTACTCTGAGGTTTAAGGGCTGGACGAACTTCGCTAGCGGATTCTGGGCCGGAGTGGAGCTGGACGTGTCCGAGGGAAGCAACGACGGCACTTACGATGGAGTCGTTTACTTCCAGTGCGAGGAGAAGCACGGGATATTTGCTCCTCCTGATAAGATCTCTCATCTACCCGAGACGTTTGAAAGCCGTACCAGAACATCGGTGGAGGAGGATTCTTCGTTCGACGATCAGTCGAACGAAATGTCGAAAACAAACAACCTGTCTGGTGACACGCTTCAGAATAACAACGAGACGAAAAAAGCGTCTGATTCAAAGCTGTCTGACATTACAAAAGACCTGAAGATCGACTCCGCTGCTGGTGATGCTGAGATCTTCCAGAACCTTAACGGGGCAGATCCTCCTGTGTCACTAGAGAAAAGTGAAGACATCGTCCTGGAACTTAAAGACATCTCACGAGTCGAGGAAATTCCGAAAGATCAAACACCAGATATCCTGGACCTGCTGATCCACAGTGAGACGTCCACAGCGACCGAGGACCTTCGGAAAACTTTAGATGTCGGTCCTAAGAAGACGAGCGCGGATGGATCAGTCACGGACGAGGGCAAATCCGTCACGACTCTGACCGACACACTCATGGAACGCTTCATGAGCGACGCCCTGAAACAGTTTCAGCAGATCAAGAAGGCGAAGGAGGAGAAAATCTCAGCCGCCAATCAGATCGCCTTCCTCGACGAGGATGAAGAACCCAGTGAGAACCACCACTTCGACAAGGACCAAGATGGAGTGTCCTCTCCTGAGCTTTATCACCAAGCAGTGAGTCTTTAATTATTTAGATTTTTCTTATTTTTTTGCACCAACACTGATATCAGAACTCGGACTCGTGGCTCGGACCCGATACTGAGGTCTTTTCAGTTGCCATGCCAACTGTGTGTGAGGTTCTGTAGCTAAATTGTGCCAGTTCTGAGGAATACACACTTTATCAGATCAGTACTTCCTTAATCATTCTAAAATTATTAATAGAAATTTCAATCTGATGATAAAACTAGAAATTAGTTTACTTTTTGTCTCATAAACACTTCAGCTTGAGTGATAGAAATAAATCCCTTTGCTAAATCATTCTAACGGCTGTAAGTTAATGAATTTTAATGTAATGATTAACTTATTTAATGTGAGCGTTCTCTCTCGGGTCAAAGTTCAGCTTTGATTTACCTTCAATTTAGTTTTTTTCTTCTTATGTTGGAGACTAAATCAAACCACCTCAAGGCAGTGTATTTATTATCTATTGCTGTTTCTGAACCAGTTCCCAGATATACATTTTCAAAAACAACAAAAATAATAAATTGTGAAAAACTGTTTATTGCTTGCAGTTCAGGGCAGCTCCAGTAGGTGGCACTTGAGCTGGAATTAGCTAGGTGTCTGAAGGCTTTTTTTTGTTTGTTTGTTTGTTTTTTTCAATAAAATGCGTGTCTACACAAAAAAATTAGTTCACAACATTTGCTTCGGTGTAAAATATTTCATACAACAACTGTTTGTGTATTAGATAACTGAAACTTTAATGCCTGGTGTCGATAAGTAATCTGTAGTGTCGTCAGTGATTGGCTGAATCTCAAATGACCCAACAGCAAGTGCACTTAATCAAGTGGAGGAAACATTTTCTTTTCCTCCAAAAGGAAAGAAGACACTGTTGATTAGGGCTGTAGCTATCGAATATTTTAGTAATCGAGTATTCTACCAAAAATTTAATCTATTAATCGAGTTTTGCTTAATTAAACAGCGATGTAAAATATATAAAAGAGAAACAAACATTAATTGGTTTTCTTTTTGGAAAAATCAACTTTTATTTTTTAAATGCATACAGCATTATATCAAAAATAAACATTGACATTATTCACAATACAAGGAATAGTTTATACCCCTATCTCACCAATGCGGTTTGACTCGCGGTGAGATGCGGTGTTAGGCGCCGTGAGCAAGCTTCCGCGAGGGCCGACAAAAAAATTAAACATGTTTAAACATGTTTTTAAGGCGGCTTCAACATGTTTAATTGTTTGCGCGTAAAGATGTAAACGTAATCGCAGCGCCAAAACACGCGGTGAATCATGATGAACTGTACTTCTGGCCACCGCATGAAACCACGTAGGTGAGATTAGGGGTATTAAAGTGGACTGAGATTAATTAAGTGTATTACAGTGACATACATTCTTATTTTAAAGCCTTTTCTCAGATGCTAAAACTAAAAAAAAAATAAAAAAGGTATTTCAAATGACTTTAAGTATCAGAAAAACTAAGACATACATTAAAATAAATAATTATACAAAAACACTAATTTGTGCAACTAAACTTTCAGAACTAAAAGTTTCTAAATCTACAGCTCAGGCTTGACATATAAGTCTTTACTGACAATTTCTGTCGTTTTCTCTTCCTGGTTTCTTCTTCTCTTGGCTCCCGATAGTTTTATCGCTTCGTTCCATTTTGTAGCCGCAACAGAACGATCCATCAAATCAATACACAGATAACTGTTTACGTCTCCTTCCGCTTTGTGGGTGACGTAAGCGCTTCTTCCTCGTTGGTGTTTACTGGCGCCATGCACCCGGAAGCGCTCTGTGTCAGAAGCGCCGTCAACAAATAATTGTGCAAAAACATATTGCAAGCTTTTAAAATTAATTAAAAGAAGCTTTGAGGCAGAAGATTTTGCCTCCATCATTTTTTGTAATCGAGTTACTCGACGAATCGTTTCAGCCCTACAGTTGATGTTTTAGCAACTTATTTATTTAATTAGTTTAAAGCAACGTAAATAATAAAAAATAAAACTTAATCAAGATAAAGATTTGGCATTTATTGTGATCTAATCCTTAAATTTAGATTAAATTGTATTAAAATCGACCCGAGAGTGGCTGTGTGACGGAATATTAGGGACGGGGGACCGAAGTTCAGGTTGAAGTAAACAGTTTTATCTGCTTTTTGCCTTCTGTAAACCGTACACACGCCTGAGAGACGAGAGGAGAGGAGACGAGAGGAGAGGGCTCGCTTTGGATTGTCATACAAATTGTTTTTTAATTTGTTTAGAAACACAATCAGCAGAACAGCATGTTTCTAACATTGATATTTTAAAAGTGAAGAAGTCTGGAGCGGTTAGTTATCAGGATAGTTAGCTGGATAAAGTGAGTCATTAAAATATTCTATGTGGAAAAAATGTCAGAAATATTATAATTATAGTTGTAATAATAATAAGTTAATATTTATCCCCATTTGTTATAAATAAATCAAGAAGATATGTTGTATATTTATTATAATTTTTTTTTTCATCTACACTCAATTATTTTATTTTACGTTAATTGTTTAAATAATAGATTAAGAATTACTTAATTGTACATCAATTGTATTTGATCCCTTTATATGGAATTTTATTATTATTATTATTATATTTTTAATCCTCGGCTCTGAGCTGTAAAAGTTATTAAACTGCTGCCGATTCATTAAGTTGTGTTTGACGGTTCTGTGTTCAGGAGAGCCCGGTTCTGGGTCAGGAGTTGCTGGTGCAGCGTTTAGCCGAGCTGGAGCTGAACCGCGAGTTCCTGCACGTGCTCAGTGACGAGCCGGACTGGTTCGACGAGGACTTCGGCCTCAGCTCGCGCAAACACGCTCAGCACAAGAACAAACTCCGGCAGGAGGAGCTTGCGTCCGCGCCCGCGGCCAAACTCCCGCACGTCAGGCCGCAGGAGGAGGCGGCCGCCCCCGCCATGGTGGTCCCTCACAAAGCCCCGGAGGTGGAGAAGCTGGCGAGCGCCGCCCTGCTGGAGATCTGGAGGAGCTGCGGGATGGAGCTCGGGAACCGGAGTCTGACCTCGGAGCCCAAACCTCGGGCTTCAGAGACGCTGCTGGGGGACGAGAGCGGAGAGGAGTGTGTGCGCAGCTACAAACAGGTCACAGCTCCGTTTGGAACACAGCCGAGGTTCAGGTCTACTGTGACTCTAATGCAGAAGAAAATAAATAACTCCACCTTCCTGTGTGTGTGTGTGTGTGTGTGTGTGTGTGTGTGTGTGTGTGTGTGTTGTAGGCGGTGTTTGATCTGTCCTGGGAGCTCATGCAGGATATCTACGCTGAAGATCCCAACACTAATCGTCCTCCCTGGATCAAAGCACGGCGTGTTAATTCACCCTACATACACAGAATCACAGACACCAGTGACCTCACTCAAGTCCAGGTGTGTGTGTGTGTGTGTGAGAGAGACAGAGAGAGAGAAATCAGTGTTAGGAGCATAGGTGTACGCAGGGTGTGTATGTGTATTAAGTGTAAGGTGTGTGTGTGTGAGAGATGTGTGTATGTGTATTAGTAAGCGGTGTGTGTGTTGTAATGTGCAGGAGTTTGTGACCGGTGAGGTTCTGAAGCTGTACCGTCTGAATAAAGAGCACAACCACAGAACAGACTGGCAGAAGATGCTCAAGTTCGGTCGAAAGAAGAGGGACAGAGTCGACCACATCCTGGTAACACACACACACACACACACAGAGACCATGATCAGACAGAGTGATGACACATACGGAGACGGAGGAATGGAGAGACAGATGAATGCGTAGATGGAGTGAGACAGACAAACAGACGGAGAAATAAACAGTGTGATGCTTAAACAGATGCACAGACAGATGGAGAGACGGATAAACATAGACAGTGTATAGATGGCAGTAATGACTGTGTGTGTGTGTGTGTGTCGCAGGTGCAGGAGCTCCATGAGGAAGAGGCTCTGTGGGTGAACTACGATGAAGACGAGCTGCTGGTGAAGATGCAGCTGGCTGACGGGATCCTGGACACGCTGCTGAAGGACACGGTGGACCTTCTCACCAACATCCACCAGAGGAGATCCACACGGGCCCTGTCCTGACCCCCTCACACCCAGCCCACACCATTCAGGACGGAACCCGCGGCAGCTGGTTCTCCGGGAGATCCGCGCGGGTCATGTCCTGATTCTGCTGCTCAGATCTCGTGTCGCTCCCTTTAAAGTCCTGTCTGTGTTCCGGACCGGACCGGACCGGAACACCCGTCCTCTCGTCTGTACAACTGTACCATATTCGCCTTCGTGCTCGTTTTTCTAATTTATTTGTAAAGAAAAAAACATTTTATAAAATTGAGTGAAAATGTGTAAAGAGATGATGATGATGTTTAAGCACATGCGGAACCTAGAGGAACCAAGAGGAACCAAGCAGACGGGGATGATGAGATGATTTAGAGACGAATGTCTACCAATGAATTGATCTATAATATTTAATAGATTTTAAATTTATCAAAGTGTCGGCGATCAGCGAGTAAAGCGCGCATGACGAGAGATCAGTGCTGTATGCAGCGTCACTTTTCCGTCTGCCTTTACCGACCTCCATGTTAAGTGCCTCATGGATTAGGCTCCCTAAGTAGCGTAAGAGCTGTTTTAAGCCTTCCTGTCGCGTCGCGTGTGCCGAGCCGAGACGACTCGTTCATCTCAGAGCTCTTAAACCATCATCCGGTTCTGCCTTACAGCTGGAATAAAGCAGGAGAGTAGCGTGCGCTCGGTACCATATTCACCTGAATTGTGAAAACACACACACACACACACACCTCGCACATGGTCTCCTGTGAGATCTAAATGGGCTTCGTCCTAATTCTGCTGCTCAGTAATTACTATCTCGCACTCGTCGTCTGCGTTTGATGCGTAGGCGGCATCCTAAATCTACTCTTGAGCGTGTAAGCCTGTCCTCCAAGATGTCCAAAAGGACCGTGTCCTGATTCTGCTGCTCACACTGCTTTAATGCACTCTGTAAGTCAAGTTTGTGACAGAACCTCCCTACATCCTGCATACAGGACAGAACCAAGAAGTAAGATCTAAGCACTGGCCCTGTCCTGATTCTGCTACTCACACTGCTTTTACATACTCAATACAGAAGTTCTACAGCACCGGTTACAAGAGGACGTGTTCAATATCTGTAGCTTGGGTTTCCCCTCAGTAGGGATCCTTTAAACACAGTGTCACACTTCTTAAGAACAAAATCAGGACGAACATTTTAACATCTTGATTTTTACCCCTTATACACTACTTAGGAATCTACCTAGCAGCCTGCGTTTAGGACAGAACCTGGCAGCGCTCTACTTTTTTTGAGTCCCTTAAATGGGCCACGTCCCGAATCACCTGCTTTCCGTCTCTTGTTTAATGCTATGAAATTAATTCTAGCTATGCAGTACGAGGAACAAGGTTGTGTTCCCATGCTCTACCTCTTTTAGGGAACTTCTGATAGCTGACACACTCGAATTTTACGAACTTTCTATCACAATTTTTGAATATAATCATGACCTGTATAAAAGTAATCATTCCTCACTCCACCGTGGTTCTCTCACTATAAACGCAATTATGGAGTTGCTTTCTCCAAGAGCGGTTTGTACATCAGAACCCTCTTTCAGATCTGTCCAAGATAAAGGGCTTTTACAAAATTATTGTCTCCGTGTTGCCTTTTATGAAGACTCTCGATGAAGAACCTCCCTACAGCCTGCGTTTAGGATGAAACCCCAAACACAAGCAGCCTTCTCCACGTTCCTAAACTTCCACGATAAAAGAGTCTCGCTGGTTTAAATATCACGATATATCGACACGCCCGGTTTTCAGCACACGTCTGAGAGACGTGAGAACTTTGGTGTTCCACTCTTTAACCGCTCTGCTTCATGGAAGCGTCTGATATTCCGTACGCTGGGGAATGCAGCAGGGTGCGAGTCGGACACGAGGACGGAGAATGCAGCTCGGTTTGTGCACATGTACATAGTGAACCTGAACGACCGTTTGAAATTGTAAATAAAGCTGAAATATTTGAAATAAACGTGTGCTTCCTGACTGACTCTTCATTTTCTGTGTAAACTTTTACACCACGGTGCTGCTGCTGTGCTCTGATTGGTCAGAAGGTGTTGATTAATTCTCTCTAACAGCAGCAGCGCAGGTTATATATTAATGTGCTCGCTCTGATACGTTACTTTCCTATAGCAACAGCTCATTCAAATAAACGGATAAAAGAAAAACATCTGTAAGATGTTTAACATTCAAGGAAGGAGTCTCCAGTGTGAGTTTTTTTTTTTTCCAGCAACACGTTGCGATTTTTTTTTTAATTATTTTTTTGTCTCAAGTTTAAATGAGTTAAAAAAAAAAAAAAAAAAAAAAGACTACTAAGAATATCAGTTTCATTGCTTTATCAGTTCTGATTTTTTTTCAGTCAGAATTATTTTATCTTATTTATGTAATTTCAAACTTGATTAAAAAAATTTGAACTGAACACAATTGATTGTGACTGTTCTCTCGTGACCCTCCTGCAGTACCTTCATAGGGACTTTAAGAAAACAACTGATTTAAAACGTCTTATCCAGACAGTTGGCCACCAGAGGGCGACACTGATCTAAAATATTTATAATTTTTTGTTTTTTTTTACACATCAAAAATATAAATAAAAAAAAAGTTCAAAAACTCCAGCACTGGCACAGGCTAACCGGCGTGTCCTTGACACTCGATACTATAATTCTAGGTTGTGTTAAACGTTCTGACATTCTCACGGCCGTTTAATGACGTCATTCAGGTCAGTTTCCTTCGGCGGAGTGAAACAGAAGAGTGAAGATCCACTTCAGCTAAACCTCACGTCTAAACATAATTAGATCTTCATTACAACGTTCTAACATTTAAGCTAACCTAACGCTTAACATTTGCTTGTTAAATATTTTTTTGTGCTTGTCATCTCAATTTTTTTTTTTTATAAATTAGTGATCAGTGTTGTTCAGCTCATCAGTCAGTGGTGTTAATGTTCTAGCTGATTGGTGTAAAATCTCTGGATTAAACTGTAATTAGAACCTGCTGAGTTCTGAGATGTGAACATCAGACGCTAGCGTTTGGGACACAGCCGAACACACTCCAGAGTTTTTCATAAACCGATCTTCACTTCTCGTCTAAAGGTGAAATAAATAACCGTTGCCACATCTTTGATTTTGTTCAAAATATATTTATTGTTTGTGTAAGAGAATGATTTACTTTTTAATCAATAAGAGAATGAACAAACAGCCACAGAGGTATTGATCTGACCTGAGAGGACACGCAGAGACGGACAAAGTCTAGCCGGAATCCTGAACCAAGGCAATAAGATTCTTAAATAACATAAATATATCATAACAATTATTAAAACATTCACTATTTCACATCCACTAATATGGATTTTAATATATTTAATAGATTATAATATATCACAAAAAGCACTAAATTAAAATGTATTTAATATATATTTTTTTATTAATGTAAAATAATAAACTTATTTACTAGCTAATTAGTTAAAGTGCCTGAAATGAGCAAAATCATCTACTGAAACTAAGGATTAAATATGATGTCTATTTTATAACTATGGAATGTATTATTTAGTTTAAATTTAATTATCAGATAAAAATAAATTAATGAATGCACAAAAAAATGGAAAAGCCTTGCACTCCAGAAAATCAAACAAATGATTTATATAATCATTTCCAAATAAACACTGCTGTCCTGTCGAACGCGTTTCCAGTCAGACTGCGTCCCAAATACACCCGTAAACTTTACACTTTTAAACTTTACATTACACAGTGAGAACCTGAGGAGGAGCGAAGTCCAGGCCGGAGTAAACAGGCTGTGTTTGTGGGATGCGTGTTGGGATTTTTTTCTGATCTTTCTTCAGTTCTAAAGTTCAACATACAGATGCCTACCAGCCGGGTTTACTGTAACCAGAATCAAATAAACCTGGTTTAGAATAATAACGTAGAGGAAGTGAGCTGGGGTTACGGAAATCACACCCGGTTAAAAAGAATTACAGGAATGATGCAAAATGAAATCAGGATTATGGAAAAGGCCCTGAATTAAACTGGGACTACAGAAATTGCACCAGTTATCGACGCTGAGCCCCGCCGGGGGGGGGGGGGGGGGGGGGGGGGGGGGGGGGGGGG
>JAQMYI010000040.1:1119988-1135933 GCA_030014275.1 Clariallabes melas
CTTCAACCTGAAATAATAATAATAATAATAATAATAATAATAATATCACTGATTACATTAAAGATCAGCAGATTATTTTAACCTTTTAACTCTTTCTACAAACTTTTTAACCATCAATGATGTGCAGGATAAACGCAGGTTTATTATAAATAAATATAGAATATAGAATAAATATTTTCATAATATAGAAAATTATATTATGAATTAATTTCTTACATTTGCTGCTACTGTATATCTATCATCTCGTTCAGACCTGAGATGACATTATGTGTTAACTGGACCTAATTTTTCACAAACAAAAACACAAATTCAAATATAAAGTTAGTTGTGTGACTGTGAATGAGCTGTTTCGATGGATACCATAACGTATCAGAACGAGCGCATTAACATACTGTAAACCTGCGGTACTGTCAGAGCTTCTGTTAAAGAGAATTAATCAACACTTTCTGACCAATCAGAATCCAGACCTCAGCAATGTCCTGGTATTAATCCTGAGATTGTCACAGTCGTGTTGTTGTAGAGAACATGAAGACAGGCAGGGTCTCACTTTGTTTTTGAGGGTTTAGGAGGCTAGTGCACGCCACCATCTGGTCCTCTGCGCAGGTTAAACCTCAATAACTTTATGGGGATTATGGAGGGAGAGTAATCCCGCTCTCCTCAGGGTCTGAGTGAGATTAGTGCAGGATTAGCCCCCTCCTCATCTAATGAACTTTATTACAACACAATCAGCTTTCAGAGGAGAACCTTCACTCGCACACTTGGAAGTGGAGATGAGGAAGCGGATGAGGGCTGTTTGAAGTGCACTAGATTACACGCTCAGCTGAAGGATACTTGATCCTGAGCTTTATGTTTTAGGAGGAAATCTCAATTTCAGCAGCTGCTTGAGCTGTTAGAGAGATGAGTTCCTTGGAGGTGATCATGTCCAAGTGCTAAGAGATCTCTTACACACACACACACACACACACACACACACACACACACACACACACACACACACACACACACACACACACACACAGAAGCTTGGCAGTTTACACACTTCCTTTATGTCATACTAACACATTGCAGCCTGCATTGTGTGTGGTCACCTTGCTGCTGCTCCTCACGCTGCTCCAGTGTTTCAACATTCAAAAATGTATGTTTCTTTTTATATTTATTTATATAATTGCAAAAATAAACAGATAACCTCAAAAAACAAACAAACAAACCAAAAAAAAACACTGTGTACTGTTACATGGTGAGGGACGCCCGCCACACCAGCTGCCTAAACACCAGACACCAGCAGCAGGTCATACTGAACTTCTGCTTTATATATTTATTAAATAGATAAATAAGAGTTGACTGAACAGGTTACCCGCAGCTCTGCCTGCCGCTCCTCACGCTGCTCCAATGTTTCAGCAGACCTTAATCCTGCCTGTCTTATGCACTGTTGCTGTGTAGACGCTCTGTAGTCTTATACAGGGGTTCAGTAGAAATGAGCCCGGCCTGACTTACCTGTTTTCGCCATTAGTGTGCTATAGTGATTGTGTGTTAGTGTATCTGACTTGAATCGAAGCTGGTGATTAGTCAGTTGCTATCTATCTATCTATCTATCTATCTATCTATCTATCTGCCTGAAGACATGGTGTATTAAGATTGGAGTGGAAGTGTCCTGCACGGAGCCGAGACTGAACCCAACCCTATTGAACCATCATCTTTGGGATGAGCTGAACCTGGAGCCTCCTCGACATCCTGGCATCTGATCTCACTAATGCTCCTGTAGAATGTGTGAATAAACACGAATCCCCACAGCCACACTCCAACATCTAGTGGAACATCTCAGAAGAGTGGAGCACATTATAATAGAGGGGATAAATCTGGAATAGAACCTTTTACAAGGACATATGGGTGTGATGGTCAGGGGTGACCATACTTTTGACCATGTAGTCTGTCTGTGTCTTTCTATCTGTGCTACGATTGATTTAGTTGTTTTAACAGGTCACAGTGTGTGTTTAGGCGGGTTTGTTTCTTTAGACACTGGCCCTAATCCCCTGAGTGGACACGAGCTGTCAGGAGACGCTCACTACTCCCTAATAGAATTTACTGCCAAGTGCAATTTAATTTTCTCTCGGGGTTTACTCTCTTCCTCTTCTCTTGTTTTGTGAGGGAATAGGGGAGCATTATTCTCTTCTCTCTCTGTCTGTCTCTGAGGAGGGACGTCTCTCTCTGTCGCTCTCTCTCTATGTATCTTTTTGTCTCTTTGTCTCTCCACTCTCGGGCTGATGGACAAACCTGCTGTGTTCATGGGGTGAAGAAGATCTGACTCCGTTCTGCTGCTCACCTGAGACACAGGTAACACGACCGAGTCACCTGTCTGTACCTTACACCTCTCTCTCTCTCTCTCTCTCTCTCTCTCTCTCTCTCTCGCTTTTACTCGCTCCCATTATTTCATGTAATAATAATAATAATAATAATAATAATAAAAATTACAATAATAGACCAAACTGCCTATCATTTTATTTGTGTGTGCTGTGTTTTTTTTAATTTGTTCATTTGAGCTAATTATTCATTAAAACTAGAATGAATTAATGAAGTTTTGCATTGTAAAAACGAGGTTCGATTACGTCATCGCGCGATTAGCCGCTCCTGTCATAATGACGTCATCGAACCTCGTTTTTACAAACGGTTTAGAAGGATTTGCTGCTCTGCTCTTTCTTATGTTGTGTGTGTGTGTGTGTGTCTGTGTGTGTGAGTGTGTGTGTGAGTGTGTGTTAGGAAGAAAAAAGGTTCATTGTCTATGAACTTGACCATCAGCGTAATGAAATCTCAGTCATCTAAATGAAAATGTGGGGCGCGTGCGGAGGTGAGTGGAGGGGACAGGGGACAAGGGGACAGGAGACAGGGGACAGGGGTTAATGTTCAGGGGTTAGTGAAGTGTAATGAAATATGTCGCGCCGCGGTGAGTTTCTCACCTCCTCCTCTTCATCATCAGATACAGACAGATCATCTGGCAGTGATCAGATCTCTAGTTTAATTTATGCAGCCTATTATATTTAATTTAAGAATGTATGCATTTTAATGCTATAATGTTTACAGAGTTTACACTGATCTGTCTTCTTCTTCTGCCCCTTCTTATTATTATTATTAGGCTGTTATTAAAATGTTCTCTGATCACTGAGCATATTGTTACTTGCTTTAGTCTACAGGCTTATTATTATTATTATTATTATTAGTAGTAGTAGTAGTAGTAGTAGTAGTAGTAGTTATTTATTTATTTTTTATACATTTAAAGAAGTAAGCCTGTAGTGTATGAAATTGCAATCACATAATAGCATAAATAAATAAATAAACTAATACATTTTTAAAAAATCACGTATTTATTTATTTACCGCCTGCTATGTAACTATGTAAGCGATTTTAATTAATAATATACTAAATAATAATAATAATAATAATAAGAAGAAGAAGATCTGTATTAATTTTGTCAATTTATTTTTTTTACTGAAATAACTCGGATTACTCTCGGACAAACATGTACTTGTAACCTGTAACATGTAACCTGTGTTTTTTCTCTTCTTCTCCCAGCTGGTACATTATAATGAGAAGCTTTGTGTGAAATGTTCTATTGCAGATTTATCCCCCTGTTTCCTATTATAATGTGCTCCACTCTTCTGAGATGTTCCACTAGATGTTGGAGTGTGGCTGTGGGGGGGATATGTGTTTATTTATATGTGCATATATTGACCTTCTAGAAAAATAAAGGTTTAATGTATATTTGCAGCTTTAAATGTTTGGCCTGATAAAGGAAACGGGTTCAGTTTTATACACTTCCTTTAGAGACTGTATGAACAAGAAGCGAGCTTCTACTTGCTCTACGCGTATAAAAAAAATAAAACAAAAGTCACATCTAATAAACCCGTGCACTAAATGTAAAAAAGAACGTATCAAAATAAATAAATGTAAATTTCACGTGTAAATCATGTGATTATTCACACGCAAAGCAAATATGAGTAATTAAAAGAAGGATGAAGTGGACAAGAAGCGGATGATGATGATGGTGATGATGATGATAATGGTGATGATGATGATGATGATGATTTTTTATCTCAGTGAAATGTTCCTCTTGGTTTCCTTGAAGGAAATAAGAAGTGAAGCTTGAGTTCATCTCACCTGAACTCGGAGCACCACTGGGATTTTCTCCTGCATCAGTGGATGAAATGAGCTCTGTCACTGACACACACACACGCACACGCGCGCGCGCGCGCACGCACTCCTAGTTGATAGTACTGTTGTACTGTTGTCTTTTTGGTTTATACATTTGTTGCATTTTTTTTTTTTCATTAAATGTCATCAAACAAGCCAAAGGCAAAGATAAGACATGAAATAAAGTCAATTTACCCGATTCTGTGTAGTGTCATATGTTTTCATGTCTTCAGTTCTATACTTAGTTTAGATGAGTTCCGGTGATTTACCTGTTTAATAGTATGGGTAACATGGTAATAATAATATTAAACATGCTAAATAAACTGATACATTCAAAAACACACAGATGTTTTTGAATGTTATATGAGAAAATAATTTAGACTGGAAATTGATGGTTATTGGTTAATCAGAGACCCTGTGTAGCATCGTAAGCCTGATAAAAAGAACTGGGGCCTTTAAATAACAAAAAAAATAAATATAATAAACAGTAAGGAATACACTCTTTATGATTATATGACATGAATAAGGTATTATTGATGGTAAAGTGATGCTGATTTTTCTAGCACAAATCACAAAACACCTCAGTCTACTTTTAATCAAAGCACACAGCTTTACAGCTAAGGTTCAAAAAATTGTGAAGATTTAGGTATTAAATTAAAAGGGCATTAAAATGTTAAGATGTTATAATGAGGTGATATTATTATAATGTTTTAGTTGATTTTATTTCTAATCGTGTTTAAATATTATAAGATATAGCCTACTGTATATCTGTGATAGCAATGATAAACCTATACGGGGTTGCTTATAATAAATAGTTTATGTTGTATATATGTTCTTTAGGCGATTTAAAAACGTTTAAATAAAATAAAATAAAATAAAACAGTGCACGATAATGATGAGTTAATGTCGTTTGATACTTAATGCAGTTAGTTAATGTGTGATAGCTGATAAATCTCCGCTGATTTTTTGCTTTACCTCGCCTGTATTTATAGCCCTTGAAGGCTCCACTGGGACTCTTTTCGTCACTTCCGATCCCACTCTGATTGGTCAGCTGTGCGCCCCTGCAACGTGAATGAATCAAAGCAGTGCGTGTGCGCGCGTATGCGTATGCGCCTGTGTGCGCGCAGAGAGAGGGAGAGAAAAAGATAAAGACAGAGGGAAGATAAAGAGAAAGAGAGGAGGAGGAGGAGGAGGAGGAAAAAGAGATGCATGCTGTACATCTCACTCCTTTTATTATTTTTGTTTTTTAGATTTGTTTTTAGATTTTTTTGTTTGGAGAGCTTCGAGCACGGATACGCGCCTGGATGTGTGTGTGTGGCAGGGAGTGTGTGAGAGGGACAGAGTGTGCGTATGTGTGTATATGTGTGTGGGAGTGTGTGTGCTTTTATCAGAGCGGATGAAAATGATGCAAAGCGCCGCCGTGGTGCCCAGCGCGAGCGCCGTGAAGCCCGACATGCTCGTCCCACTGCAGCGTAAGCCTCTCCATCCTCTTCTCTCTGCTCTGAGTTTGATGATGATGATGATCATGATAATGATGATGATGATGCAGCAATAATGATTTTTTTTTTTATTAAATGTGTAATAATCTGGAGGGAGCTGAGATGAATAAACGGGTCATCAGGTCCGACTTTTCATTTCGCCTAGCTTTCTGTTTTATCTTTGTCATATATTATGAGTTTAAATATATATTTTAATTATTTACGCGCTGTTTAACATTTCTACATTTCTGCTTCGGAGTAATAACTGGAGATTGGTATCATATAATTATGCTGATCATAATTATATGATACCATCTCTGTTGCAGAGATAAAATGCGCTCCATGCACTTGTTTTCTTTTTTTTGTCACATTTTTGTTTCCCGATGAAAACAGCATGATTTATTTTAAAATGCGATGATGTTACATTCTGATCACCTATCACACTTACAGATGTATGCAAAAGTGTTTATGCGGACCTGCATTCACATCTCCATAATCCTTTTCCCCCTTAATGAATAAACACATACTAGCTCGTTTTATAACCCAGATATAATCTACACGATATGTTTTATAAAAACAAGTTAAATTTGAAGTTCCATCATTAGGCCACGACAAACTCGTGCAATCGAATCTTTAGTAAAAAAAAAAAAAAAAAAAACATCAAAAATATATATTTATATATCTTATATGTTTTGTTTTTTTATTCCTTATGCAGATGTTTGTGTTTTTCCATGAATCCGATCGCATTAAAGCGATTTTAATCCTGTTGTATACGGAGAGATTAGAGTTGAGTTTAGTGACGTGTCTGGAGCTCCGTAAATCCAAACGCTTATTAAATTAAATGAAAGAAATTGCCTCTTTATCTTCACATCTGCTCGACTGGTCAGTTCATCTGCTCTCCATAATCAGATAGAAGTCAGGGAGATAAATGTGGGTGAAAATCCTCAGAGCTGCCCATTTACACATTGCACAGGAGGCACGCGGTTATGTTTTTCTTTTATTATTTTATTTGTACAAATAATATATAATTAATTAACACGCGACGTTAAAACGTGGCTGATGAAGCGAATGACATGTGATTTTAGAGAAATAAATACGTATCTTATCAATTATTTAATTCAGAATTAATTTCAGTTCTTGTTTTTATTTAATTGCGACATAATCATCATATTGTTTATTTAAAATCTATTTCTAAATGAAATGCCACAGCATGGTTTAAATAAGTCACGTTGATTAAATTCACTATGGTTAGGATTATTGCTGCGTAAAAAAAAAATCTAAATAAATTTTATTTTCACCCCACCATAGGTCTTCTATATGTGGGGTAATTAATGTGTTTGCTGACTCGTGCATGACCCTGTGTGTGTGCAGCAAAATCATCATAACCACAAAAAACGTGAAATAACCCCGAACTGAACTTCATTTTCATTTCAGTGCAGTTATTAAATTTTTTGTTTTATTTTGTTTTGTTTGTTTGTTTGTTTTTAATTTTCAGGCGTTGCCATTTGATATCACTTTTCTTGTTCACACCACATCATGGAATGATGAACTTCTCTTCATCATACTCAGACTACTATCGAGTTGAAAAAAAAAAAAAAAACAGTTAACAGATTTAATAAAAGAGTTCAGATCAGATTAAACGGATGCAGGTTAACCACTTCACGCAGGGACAACCAATATTTCTAAAATATCGCCAAGGAGTAAATTTTTCATTCTGATCAAATTATTGAAAATATAATTTTGACACAAAAATAGCAATATGCACAAAAACAGGTTAGGATTGTAATGCAGTATGGCACTTTAATGCTTTTATTGAAGTTCTTTGCCAATTTGTGTAGAACTTCTGTAAATATATGCCGTACTATATATCCCTGGTCCACGGGGAGCAAAATGCAAACCAAGATCAATATTTATTTAGATTGATTTAGAGATGTTTTTAAGTCCTGTATATTTTCCTGCAATCGTTTTAAAGTGACTGTGTGGACTGTGTGCAATAAAACATTGCGTTTAACTCACACACATCGTGAGCTCTACGATACATCACAAAAATGAATCATTAATATAAACTTTATATAACGCTGACTAACAATCTCAGAAATCTGAGATTTGATCATTAAACCTTCTGTACCAATGACCAGTGACCTCAAGGTCGAGTTATTAAAATGACTGAAATAGTTTTAAAGTGATATAGTTTTAAAGACACGATTAAAAGGAAAAAACACGCCCTGCTCCATGCAGTGAGAAGGAAAAATACCGTTTGGTGCCTCTTTATGGTTACAGTTACTGGTTACTATGGTAACTAATCAACTGATCAAACAGAAAGCAATTTAATATGAAAATGTGACACTTTAAATTTTATACAAAGTAAAGGGGGCGTGTCGTGATAAGAGTTAAACAGGCTAATAATGAATACTGAAGTTTTTTATTTATTTATTTTTTATTTGCAAGCGGACATTCTCACGCACATTTCTCTCATTTTAGAAAAATATACCCACACAAACAAATTGCACAAACACAAAAAAATATTAAGACATAGACTACACAGAATGAATATGTGTGTGTTTATAATGACCCTTCGACATACAAACACACACGCACGCACACATGGGGTCAAGTGAAAAGCAACCCATAGAAAATAAATCAGTTTCTGTTTTCTGTTTGTGACGGGACTAAAACGGTAGCATGATGTACCGGACTAGTTCTTTGCTTTCCAATAAAGAAAATGTTGTTTTAATCTATAACTGATAATAATATTGATGATGAGGATAAAAATAATCAAATGCAGCTTTTAATAATGAAATGTAAAAGTTAAGTAGTGTTAGATGAGCCATTTAATTAGTGTTAGATGAGCCATCACAGTAACACAGTTTTACTGCAATTTTAATCTGTTTAATCATATTATGATTCAACTATAATATAGACAGAATTATTAATCAAAGTCCTTAGTGAAGCAAGTTGAATAATACATTTAAAAATCATATAAATAAATAAACAACATAGATTTAGTCACCTAACATTTATCAGTAAAAATCCTCACCTATAGGCCAGCTGTACAATACCTGACCATCCTCATCCAATTTAATCTAATCCAGTGTAAATGATTCTCCCTGAATATAAAGTGCTTGAGAAAATAGTACTAACGAACACAATTTATATACTGTATATGGAAAATATAGTTGTTTGATATATATTATAGTATTTGATAACATACTAATAATAATGTTCTTAATAAAACGCGACAGAGGTTTTGTGCACAATTTCACTGCAATTTTATAATTAATAAGGAGATTAAAGAGCAACTCTTCGTGCAGTGCCTGACTTACCAGGATTTACACAAGGGTTGTTTTTACAGTTGTAACAAGCTGGAATGAAAGTAAATTCCAAAAATAAGAATAAGATAAGATAATCTTCAGATTTCACATGAAACCTAATGAAAATTATAGAATTAATTGTACTGCAAAGGAAACTATATATATTTTTTATTTTAAAATATTTAATAGGCTACACGTGGTGTGTGTGCGTGAAAGTGAAAGCAGGAATAAGCAGATTGGAAAGCAGATTGAATTTGATGGATAATGTTGGTATTTAAATGAAGAAATACACATTTTTAATAGACACGTTTCCTAAAATGTCAGATACAAATGTGTGCTGGTGTGTTATGATCTCAAAATGTTCTAGATTCTCACTCACTCACTCACTCACTCATCTTCTATACCGCTTTATCCCGTATTCAGCGTTGCGGGGACCTGGAGCTTATCCCAGGAGACTTAGGGCACGAGGCGGGGTACACCCTGAGCAGGATGCCAATCCATCGCAGGGCACACACACACACACACACACACACACACTACGGGCAATTTGGGAACGTCAATTAGCCTAACCTGCCTGTGGGAGGAAGCCAGAATACCCGGAGGAAACCCATCAAGCAGGGGAAGAACATGCAAACTCCACGCGCACAGAGACGGGAACATTTTACAATCCTTGTATCTTTGATCTGCGCTTCATATGTTAACTAATTAGTTATTAGTATATTTTAGGAACAATATTGCCGTAATTTGTTTGGAGTATTTAATGAAGATAGTGTACTTTTGTTGTGTGTTTGCGCAGTTGGGTTTAATTTATTCTGTATATAATATTTTGATTAGTGTAAGCATAATATGTGTGTGTATGTGTGTGTATGTGTGTGGGGGGGTGGATAGGGGGATAGGGGGATTGGCTCTTCATTCTGAACTATTGATTGATTTTTTTCTCTCTCATGTCTGCACTTTACCTTTACCTGCTTGCTAATTTGTAATTAGCATTTTTAAAGCATCATATCACCCAGGGTATGCGCCCTGTACAGGAGACGCGAACATAAGACATTTAGTCATAAACTAATAGAACGAGTCACGTGACAGTGTGTCCCTTCATTCAGGGCGGTTTAAAATATATCCATGCTCTCACCCCTATCTGAGATATTGATCAGTGTCGGTGTCAGAGTTATTCCACTTTATCCTGCTCTTATTATATATTAAATTATTATTTTATGAGTGTCAGGATGCGCATGCGCGTCTTTCCACTCTTTATTCTCTATTATTGATTATTTTCTGTATGAATGGCGGCCTTTCATCACCTGATCTCCGTTTTACCTGGGTCTCCATACACGCTGCCTCACATTTTCTGTAGACACACACATTCTGTACGCACACACCGAAGATGATGATGATGATGATGATAATGGTGATGATGATGATGATGATAATGGTGATGATGATGATGGTGATCATGGTGATGATGATGTTGATGATGGTGATCATGGTGATGTTGATGATGGTGATCATGGTGATGATGATGATGATGATGATGATCTTGCTAACTTGAATTTTACAGTGTATGATTTTTTAAATCACCAATTTCTCAGCATAATTATTCTTAGTATTCTTTATAATATATAATGAATTTATAAATCAGTTGTTAATATGTTTTGTGTGTGTATGTGTATGTGTGTGTGTGCACAGAGGTCCCGGAGTGTGCGGGATGTAACCAGCGTATCCTGGATAAGTTTGTGTGTAAGGTTCAGGATCTGCACTGGCACTCTACCTGTCTCAGGTGTGCAGAGTGTGATGAGCTTCTGAGTGACAGGTGTTACTGCCGAGGGGGACACGTCTACTGCAGAGAACACTTCTACACGTAAGTATACATTTCACTTCATTCATTTGAACATTTTCATTGTATTTGTAAAACACGCATATATGTCCATGACTAGGTGCCAGCTCTGACCGTCTTTTCCTCCTGTAATAACTGGGTGTCATAGTCACTAGGGTGGATATTCAGTGTCTCTTTATTTACGCACCTTAGTTCTTCAGTGAGTTTTGGAACAAAAACCAGAGACAGAAAACACTCGACCAGGAATAGGGACAGGAAACAAATTTAACTTGGGAAGCAAATCAAGGATCAATACAAGTACAAGATGTGTCAAGAGGGAAGAGGATGTACTAACAATAAGACAGATCTTCAGAAAACACTTGTGTAGAATGCAACTCAGAAACTTTTTAGTAGGGTCCTCAAAAGACATCAGTGTGGCAGGGTCACAGGGTCCTCAGAAGGCATGGGTGTAGCAGGGTCACAGGGTCCTCAGAAGGCATGGGTGTAGCAGGGTTCTCAGAAGACATCAAGGTCACAGGGTCCTCAGAAGGCATGGGTGTAGCAGGGTTCTCAGAGGATATTAATGTACAAGGGTCCTCAGATGATGTTGGTGTACCAGGACCCTCAGATGCAGTCAAAGTACAGTAGCAGGGTCATCAGAGAATACTGGAGTATCAGGGTCCTCAGAAGACCCTGTATATTGGTGCAGCCGGGTACTATAAAGACATCAATGTTGCAGTGTACTAATAGGCAGTATAGGCACATTAATGAAACAGCATGCTCAGATCTAGTAAAAAAGTGGTCCTTAGTGGCAGCCAGTTGAAAGAGCAGTGACAAAACAAAAGTCCTTCATGACAAAGGCAGGTGATAGACTTGCATTTTGCCACATGTGAAATTGCACATCATGGCTAAACTGCAATTAACCTCATTTCTCTTATTCGTTTTTTTTAAAGAATTTTTAAAAACTTTTGACCTTTGATTTATATTCTTTATTTATATACTCCTTATATATCTTGCAGTGTTTGTTCTTAGATTTTCATTGTACTAGTAACTTCTTGTCAGTTCTCACATTGCCCCATGTGTACTGTCTGTCTGTCTGTCTGTCTGTCTGTCTGTCTATCTATCTATCTATCTATCTATCTATCTATCTATCTATCTATTTCCATCTGAGCAGTCAGGGCTCATTGGGGTCGACCCTGGGGGTCAAAGGTCAAGGGAACAGCAGACGTCTGGATAGATGCACTCTAAACAGACAATCAGTTTGTGTGTGTGTGTGTGTGTGTGTACATCTGCGTACTGTACAAAGCCGAGCCATGACGTGTCCTGATCTTCACGTGCCAGTCGATAATCTGCCCTTAAATTCTTTTCCGCTCAAACACACCTCGCAGGCTCGCTGCCATCAGATCGTATCAGCATTCTGAGGCTACGAGGGATAAATCTATTGACATGGATTTTTCAATATCGCCTTTTCAGATGCTATTGAGTCGGAAGGCCAAGCGCTCTTTGATTGCCTTAAGAGCTGTTTCTTCGAGAAGTGGAGGCAGGAGTGTGTGTTTCTTTGAGTCTCCACTCTCTGTTCACACGCTGGTCAATGAACGGGGTTAAACACCCGCGAACGTCTACACACGTCCGATCTAACAAACGGGAAAAACGCTTGAGAGGTTTTTAATTTAAGAGAACGCTGGAAATCTGGGTGCGTAAATATTTCACAATGCTGTATCACATTACCCGCGCCATAGTGTTCAATATACTGATTACATTAAATCTCAAACACAGGAAATATAAATACATTTTCCGGGTAACGTGGTTTGGGAATGAAACACTCCATTGCTGTTGTGCAGTTACAGTAAAATAATCAGCAATGTGATTATAGAGTGGAGTTACAGTTAACACCATGATGTTTCTAATAACGGCACCTCGGTCCTCAGATACTGGATTATGATTGCAATGACACAACACACTTTTTAATCCATTTATATTTATGCTTATATCTATGAAACAAGTTATAACTATGTTATAACACCTGTACATACTGTAGTCTACGACATACGGGCAATGCCGACCGTGCCGGCGCCATCTTTGTTGCCGAATTGTGAAGTGAAAATTGCTCGTGAATGCACTGAGACATATCGTGGACTCGAATTTGGGTCAAATTTGTCTCTCAATACGATGTTGGAAGAAACAAATGCGAGTCTTCCCAAAGGGAAATTAATCACAATCATCAAGAGCTGCGATGTCCATCGAGGCGAGCCGTCATTACACACTCTTACACATGCAGAAAAGGGGAAACGTGCCTACATACATTTTTTTTTTTTCATTTACAGTAATGTGTAAAAGTTTTGACCCCCCTATTCATTTTGTTGCTCACACGTTGCTTCCAAAGAGCCAGACTGTCATATATTCTTAATGTCGTCTTGAGGAATACTATACTGTACATCTCCAGGCTTCCTGAAGAACTTTTCAAATTCAAATTCAAATTTTATTTGTCACATACACAGGACGATATGCAGTGAAATGCTTATACGACCGGCCGTGACCTTAAAAAATAAAAGCTTATACATAAGAAATAAATATGAATAAAGAGAAGAGAAATATGATAGAAAATAAATGTAACTAGTAAAATATACTGTACAAATAAGGACATAATAAATAAATAGCAAAATAGCAAAATATAGAAATCTAGAATTAAAAAATATGAATTTGTAAAAATTTTGAAATGACTGCCGGTGTGCAAATATTCATAAAAAGTGTCTTATTAAAGTGTCTTATTAAAGTGTCTTATTATCTTCTTGGTCTCTCATTGAGCAGTTTCAAAGGGAATTTTTTGTTTTTGTTAAGCCACACAGTGACCTATAAATCATTCATAAACATCTAACTTAAATTAAGTCCTGACCCAGTGAGGAACAGGTACAGATGTTGACAGATGTTCAGGCTGGTGATTAGTTATACTGCTGATGCTGAATGCTGAGTGGGTGGAACAGACGAGAGGGGAAATGAGGTCGCTGTTACAGTACATAAACAACCAGTTTTTTAAATTGTGTCTTAAGCCACTTTAATTTAATTTGAAGAAATGAGGTGAGGCTCAAGACTTCTGCACAGCACTGCACCTTTTACACAAACAGGTATTATTAAGAGAAAAACAAGTGCCACGCCGATTTTTCAGGACATCCTGGTAAAGAAAATATGTATATTTCCTGTCAAAGTCAATCCTTCATTTTTTTTTTTATATTATTCCGGACACGTCTTAAAGAGCAGGATGTTTGCATGAGTACGGTCCTGTGATCTGCTCCAGTAGCAGTGGCGGCTTCATGTAAATCCAATTTCCTAGGAATAACCATCATGACCAACAAGGCTTCCTGCTCGCCAAAGCGATCTGCTTTCACTTCTGATAGGTCGAGGTCATCAAAGCATTCAGTCTATCTAACAGCAGGCTCTCAATCAAAAAGCAGGACACCTCTCCTAATGGCCACAAGCCGACAAAGATGGTGCCACCGACAAGGCCATGTGACGTGTGACACAGCTGGGAGCGCTGGGCATAAACGTCTGGTGGTCTGTGATTATTCTGATACATATTGCGATATTTAACTATTAAATGTAAGATGGAAAATAATAATAATGACATACGCTCAATAAATTCTTGACTCTGTATACAATTTTATGCATGTATATTGAATTGCCCAATATACAGTCCCATATTTTATGGGTTTATTGATTAAATCAAAAAAGATTTAAAAGAAAGCATTGACACTGGAGACTCCTTCCATTTGTCTTTGTCATGTTAATCTTCTGCAAAAAAAAAAAAAGAATTAAAAAATGAGCACCGATTTTATTTTTTAAAATAAAATCAGCATTTAGTGTATCCCTGTGAACATGACCTGTGAACATGACCTGTTGCTATGGAAACGATAATGACAATGTATCAGAAAGTAAGGAACAAACCAATCAGAATTGAGAATTCAACAGTTTTGTTCTTTTAAAAAAAAAAAAAAAAATACAGGCTTCCAAATCCTGGACGTGACTGAGGACGTGATCAGAACACAGCGACTGTCCTGTTGCGCGGTCCTGACTAGCCGCTGTCTCGCTGCGCCGGGCCGCACCGCGCAGGCCGGCTCTATCAGAACAGACACGGAGAGACCGAGCTCTCTAATAGGAACAAATTGGCAATGTGTGTGTGTGCGGGCCGATCGTGTGCGGCTCGGAGCTGTGGATTGATAGTGATGCCTAATGATCCCCCTGGGTGGATCAATAGCAATAATCCCCTTTCCTGCCCATCCTTGTTATTGGCAATGAAGAAGTGAAGAGGATCCTGGGAAAAGTGCAGTGACAGGAGCTGAGAGCTTCAGCCTGGAGAGCATCTAAAATCTCACACACACACACAAACACACACACACACACACACACACAAATACTGCATGTATATGAGAAAACAGAGCTACACCTACAGCTACATCTACATCACGTGTCATAAAAGTGCGCAAATCAAATCAGACGTATATATCGTATCGTCCACATACAACCGATCAATATTTATTCTGCTCTTATGTATTTATTAGCGTGCGCACTTCCTGTGTTTTATATTAAATATTCCGGCACCACCCCACCCCCACCCCCCGTGGCCCCCGGCTCGGAGACTGAACAACAGAATGTCGAGGTAATGCGATTAAATCTTACACAAAGATTATAAACAATGCCAGATTATTCATTCTCTTCATATTCTCTTCTCTAATATCAGAAAGAGCGTCTGTATAGTGTGTGTGTGTGTGTGTGTGTGTGTGTGTGTGGTTGAAAGATGTGCCTAATAGCTATATACTGTATGATTTTTTTTTTAACATGCCAAATAAGACAGTGTAAAGCAGCATCAGGTTAAAAAATAAATGATAAACGTGACAGACAGTTTGTTATCTTGGTACTTGTTAGAGTAAATTTCAGTGCTTAGGTAGAAATGTGTGTGTGTGTGTGTGTGTGCAACAGTGATCTCTTTTAATAAAAATGGATGATTTCAAGAGGTCAGGTGTTCATGTGTGTGTGTGTGTGTGTGTGTGTGTGTCTGTTCAGCAGTGCAAAAGGGAAGTGAAGTGTGAAATCCTAACGGACATCCTGTCTAATTTGTGTTCATGTGTGTGTGTGTGTGTGTGTGTGTGTGTGTGTGTGTGTGTGCTCA
>JAQMYI010000040.1:1204283-1214666 GCA_030014275.1 Clariallabes melas
CCCAGTGCTGTCTTTCTCTCTCTCACACACACACACACACACACACACACACACACACACACTATAAATGAGTTATTTTTTAGGTTTTATAACCTGTAAGTACATCAGCACTGTCAGTTAATTAAGCTAAGTGGATGGATAGATAAAAGGATGGTCAGAGAGGTGGGGGGGGGGGTGAAGGGATAGACAGACAGCTGAACCGTCAAACAGACGAATAGAACAGAAAATTCACGTGGATGGATGAATAGTCAGAAGGAGGGCTGAATTAGATAAATGGACAATAGTCTGTCAGATCGTTAGAAAGCGGGATGGATGGATGGTTAGAAGGAGAGATGAATGGATGGTTAGAAGCTTATGGATGGATGGTTAGAGAAGGATGGATGGATGAATGAATAGTCAGAAGGTGTGATGGATGGACGATCAGAAGAATGGATGTATGGATGGTCACAAGGAGTGATGGATGGATGGTTAGAAGGCAGGATGGAGGGATGGATGGATGGTTAGAAGGCAGGATGGATGGATGGTTAGATGGTTAAAAGCAAGAATGGATGGTGAGATGAAAAGGAATGAATGAATGGATGAATGGATGGTCATAAAGAAGGAGAGATTGATGTTTGGAAAGCGGGATGGATGGATGATTAGAAGGTAGGATGGGTCCATGGATGGATGTAAGAACGGATGGGCAGAAGGAGGTATACAGTATAAATATAAACGCAGTGTTGTGGCGCGTCCGCTGTAACACGTCGTGTGGAAATCTTTAAATGTAATTAATTTTGAAACTGATCCTGACCCCTTCACTCCTCCTTTTTACTCTTCCCGAGTAGTTGGTTTGTAGTTCATTTTCATTTTCACTCGGATGATGAAAGACAGAGGGCCGAGTTTCCTTTTCCTGTCATCTTCCGCTCTCGTCCTTAATAATTCATCACATAATAAAACGGAAGCTGCCGTGAGGAGAGATCATAAATAAATCACAGACTCTTGCCCTCACGCCGTCTGGACTGGGAATGAGATTTGTTTAATTTTATTTTAGTGTTTTATTTCATTTTTGTTTTGTGTGAGTGTGTGTATGAGTGTGTGTGTGAGTGTGTGGGTTGGTGAGGTAGAGATGTTTATTATTACAGGGCAGTGAGAGCTTTGCAGGTATTGATTAGAAGGTCTGGAGATCAAATCCCTGAATTTGGTTCCTCTCCTCGGTGGGGGGGAGGGGGGACGTGAGGGTGGGGGTGCGGGTGACCCTGCACTCTCATCGTAAATTCTTTATATACTGGAATATATATAAAAAATATATATATATATAAAAAGGTAACGTACACGTGTGCAGATAAAACCACTGAGGGGTGAAGAGAGTCGACGCGTTACCAGCGTGTACCATCATACTTCCTAACACATACAGACATGTCCATGAAGTCTATTATTATTATTATTATTATTATTATTATTATTATTGTTATTATTTAATCTTGATGAATATTTTAAGATAACATGTCACACTGTACTCCTCCTCAACTCAACCTCAGATTTTAGTTTTCTGCCAATTACTTCCTGGGTTGCCTTTTAACCACTTTTGACTCCACCCTCTTTATGTAGCGCTGACCAATCACTGTCAATGTCAGCATGGTGTGTTCTTTTACAGCATAGCCTGAGGCTACGTTAAAGCTCCTGAGACCCAACACACACACACACACACACACACACACACACACACACACACACACACACACACACACACACACACACACCACACACACACAGCCATACACACACACACTCACACACACACACCCCAGGAGGTTAAACTCAATTTCATGCCCACCTGCTACAGCTCACACAGGCACCGGAATTATTTTAACCCCTACAGCAAAAAAAAAGAAAAGAAATATATTAATAAGTCTGATGATTATTATCGTTACCGGTCTAATCGAGGACGCGTCGTTAGGATAAAGGAAGCGGGTCAAGGTGATTTTAACAAGGATTCTGTGAATATTTAGGCCGAAAGAAAAGGATGAGCAAAAAAAAAAAAAAAAACAGTTCTACTTTTGTCTCTCTCTCGTTTCGTTTGATGTTACAGGATGAAACAGATTTTGTGCAGGGTTGCCAGATCCTCATTTCTTAAGTCCAAGATTTTAGCTATGACTGAGAAATCTACTGCAGTTCTTCATTTTTTTTATATTACACAAAACATGATACACAGTAACACACAGCAGACCTGGCAGCACTCTGTGTGTGTGTGTGTGTGTGTGTGTTAGTAACAAGCAGCACATGAAATAACTGAGCATATGTTAGCGCTGCCACCTCCTATAGACCAGCACGGACAGTGTTCTCTCCTTCTCTCTCTCTCTCTCTCTCACACGCACACACACAGATAGTCCTTGCCCTATATATTATTTATTTATTAATTTCTGTACAGTGTAATTCTGTAATTTTATTGCATCTGAATTCATTGTTGTTTAATATGATTTTATCACAAGAGCCATTAATCTCACTCTCCTGGTAAAAATGGGAAAAAAGTATAAAAATCCTAAATATTGAGATACAAACCCTGATGATATTTCTCGCGTGGTCTCACGCTATGTTTCGTATTCTCACAATTAAGATAACAGGACTAATTTGCAAGCGCTCAGTTTCTCAAACTTGCCTTCGTACAGTCTCTTCCACGTCCTCACTCTGATTGGTGCAGGAGGTTAAAGAAGGCTGTAGGAGGTTAAATCTGATTGGCTGATTCAGATCAAATGTCGTTCAACCACACGGAGCCGGAATTAGGGCGTTAGTGGAGAATCCAGGATTTAAAAACACGTCTAAAGTTACAGAGAGATCCACCGACCAGACATAGCATATGGTTTATGATACGGTACAATTTCCTAATACAATTCAAACTTTGTTGTTTTTTCTTCCTTTCTGGCATGGGTTTGATTTAAATATGTAAAGAACAAACATTTCTCAAAAACCTGATTTCTACGAGCCTATATGTTACCTCAGGCTCGGCCAGATACACCTGTGAAAACCCAATTCAAATTCTTTCAGTAGTTTTTATGTGATGCACACACAAACAGACAGACAAAAACTCCAAAAACCATCTTGATGTGTTCTATTACTCATCGTACGTCCCCACAAACAATTTTTTTTCCCAAATCTTCAAGGTACTGACACGCCCACTTTACAGTTTTATTATATGTAATAGATATTTTTACTGCAAAAAATTTAATTGTGCTGCGGTAAAGCAATCGCGGCCATGATATTGACATTTTTGTATCTCTCAATTATTTAAATTTTTATATATTTATTTTTTTCCTGTCCATAATTAAAACAGAATTTAAAATAGACTTTTTTCCCTATTAAAACATAAATTTATGAGGTTTATTTCGAGATTCGAGAAACTCGTCTAACCCGTGATTTAACGAGCCGCAGGTGGCGACCATCACAACACAAGACAGAGGTGCACTCTGGGAAATGAAGTCCGAAACACAATCATATCATAGTGAGAATAAACATATCGTCCCATCTCTATGGCTTAGCGTCTTGTGCTGGCGATGAATTCCTCACAAGGTTTATATTTAAGTTTATTTTGTCACTTGTTTTGTATAAAGACGCTGTAGTTCCTCTGTTGGTTTTTTTCAAGGCCACAGCTTGCAGTCTGCTTGGCTTTGATCATTAATTCAGGTGAAGTACATCCAGAGCGCTCGTTAGAGTGAGAACGTCACCTCACACACCAACACCTGGAGTCAGATAGTGCTATCGGAGCAGTGTTTACATTCCTTTTGGCTGGTGACAATATTCTCATGTGATCAATAATAATAATAATAATAATAATAATAATAATAAATTCCCTCTCACAGTGATTTCCATCATTCAGTGTTACTCAGAGCTAATTAGCACAGTAACATTATTCTAAATGTGAGATAGTCAGGATAACACACACACAGATGGTACAGAATACACCCCGGAGAGGGTGAGAGGTGGGGGTGGTGATGTAAAGGATGCAAAGGCGGAAAGGAGAGATGGAGAGATGGAGAGATGTGGTAACAGTGTTGGGACTTTGTGGTTTTAATCGTCCTCCAAAAAATATTAGGTTTCTAATTTACTGTAATACAGTTGGAGGTTATAATGAACTATTTGTCTGTCTGTCTCTCTGTCTCTCTATCTTTCTGTTCACGTTTTGCTTCTTGTTGTCTTGTTTGTCACGTGTTCCTCATTTGAATCCAGCTTTAAAAACTCGCACTGTAATTAATCTCAGTGTTCAAACAATTCGTCTGTGAGCTCGTTATCTTCCCAGCACGCCCGAATCTCAGGGCACAAATTAATTAGTGCCAATCAAATCATTAGAAGCTGCTGCTGCCGTTGCTGCAGTAAAACTGCCAGATTCAATAGTTTCCTGACGTTTTATAGTTATACTTGTGTTACTCTGATAGTTTCATCTCAATCCATTAAAATAAAATGACAATAACAATAACAATAAATCCATTACAGGAAATCCCCAGCAGTGTGTTCTCTATATTTAGTGCTGTGTAGAAGTATAATGATTCCCTCAGTGCCACTGAACAGGAAAAAGGGACTGGGGAATAGTGTGGTGCTGCTCTCTAATTGGCCGGTGTGTTTATGCCTCTGTTGCTGCTTTCAAAGCTATGATCTTCCACAGAACCATGATGACTTTATCGCAACGGGTTGGTCTGTGTAGTGTGTGTACTAAAAACATTCAATAGCTTTCCTTGTTTTTCAGCAATACTAAAAATAGATGCATTTTTTTTATCTTAGTTCAATATCAAGTAATTTGTATCTACTAATGCCTATAATCATATATTTAGGACTGCATTTAATTAGTATTATAATTAAATTATTAATATTTGTTAAAGAAAAATCACATAATTTTGTATAAAAAAAATTGTGGTGCCTTTATAACAGTGTAAAGTCTAAAGTTCTAGAACAAATTTATATTGCTGTAGTGTAAAGTCCTAACCTACATAGCTTTTATACTCATGTATTTATTATATAGCTGTTTAAAGTTATATAATGTTAAATTATCTTGTAAAGTAGCAAAAGTATATGTAAATTTATAACTGTAGAAATAAAATTCTAGCTAAACATATGTTATGAAGTGAGAAAGTTGAAAAGAAATTATTTTATAAAGTTACGCTGTACATAGTTGTAAATTTCAAGTTGTATTTCTAAATCTATGTAAAAATGTTTAGTTAATGTATAGTTATAGTTATAGCACCATTTATAGGGTTCCATTGCAAATTTATCTTTAGATATACTGTAAACTTTATAACTGTAACTTACGCCATAGTGCTTTAAAATGTTACAGTTGTAGGAAATTTTGATATATATTTTTATCATAAAATTGTAAAGGTGTAGTGCAAAGTTATACAGTTATAGGTAAGCTACTAAAGATATGACTAATATCATGAATTTAATGTTGCTTGCAAGATTATTTTTTATATCTCTATAAAGTGTAAAGTTGCAGTGTGATATTTTGTCGCAGAGGTTATAACCTAGCTGTTTCTATAGTTATTGTTAAAGTTATGATATTGTATATAATGTACATAATATAGTGTAAAGGTAGAAAAATTACAGAGCTAAGTATATTTATAGAGTTATATATTAAAGTAATAACAACGTTATACCTAAAGTTATAGTAAAATGTTAGGGTTTAATAGTAAAGTTATAGGGTTATATTGTTAAATAAATTTTAATTTATAGTTGAAAGATATCAAATGTAAAAATATAAAATATATAGATGTATAATGTAAAATTGTTTAATTTATAGCTAGAATTTAAGCTGTAGTGTTTAAGCTACATCTTAGGTTTTAGCTATAAAGTTTTATAATAAAATTATAGTCTAGTAGTGTAATATTATAGCGTTATAGCTACACCACTAAAGTTATAGCTAACATTAAAGCGTTAGAGAGTACAGCTAAGATACAATTCTAAATGTTTATAATAATAAGTTATAGGAAAAAGTAATGGTGAAGGTCATAGTGTAAAGGTGGATTGGGATTTGTTTAAGGTCTCTCTCTGTCTCTCTCTGTCTCTCTCTCTCTCTCATTCATACATATACTATCACGCTGTGAAGTGTACAGTAATTCCCACCTGTGATGTGGGATTAGTAGCTGTTGTCTCTGGTGGAGGTTGTTTATGATCAGCCTAATCTGTGTTCAGTGTCTGATCTCGCCGTCGGAATCGACTCACAGCCAATAAGAACGCACCGTTTTAGACCTATATTAGCGAAAAAGGATGGTTGAGCCAGAAATCATGTTTTTGGCTGTGTGTGTGTGTGTGTGTGTGTGGGATGTGCAGTTATAAAGCTCAGAGCTAAGTGCGGGAATGCAGCACTGATCAGATTATAACCCATTTCCCCGTGTGATTCAATCAGCCTGCATCCGGCCGGCCTCGTCTTCACCTGGACTTACATTACAGCGGGACGATAGCATTACAGGGAACTGGGTTGTGTGTGTGTGTGTGTGTGTCTGTCTCCATTCATGGATTTTTACAAATGTTAAATGAACTGTATTTTTTGTATCCGTCTTCTGTATTGTTTTTTATTCGCGAATTGTATACATAACGCAGTGACGGTTAATTATGACGCTATGTTATGCATACAACTTAACGAAGCCTTAATGAAGATACAACTGACAACAAAGTCATGAAATGTTTGTGTGTGTGTGTGTGTCAGGTCAGGTCTAGGATTTTTGTCACACTTTCTATTCACATATGTTAAATTTCAAGTAATAAAATAATGACTTTTTTTTGTTAATTTGTTGCAATCTATGGTAACGACATGCACTTTAAAGTGACGATACTACACAGGAGTTAAATAACTTTATGGATTTTGATTTTCTCATAGAATGACGCTTTGTAGTGTTTTTGTGTTTATGTTACATCCAAAACATAAATTAGAGGTGTAATTAGAGGCGAGAATGGAGTGTAATTAAGACACGCCCCAGTTCAGGGAAACTCCGCCTCCTTGTGCGTGACTTTCGTGTAACTTCTGGGCTTTAGAGGCTTAACTCTACTGTAAGGTGATCTGTGGGTTTTCAACTTTTCGTTTGTTTTTATGCGACATTTAGAAATGATTATTTGTTCTTATGTTCCATGATATGAGTTAAGTACAGTGTATGATGGTGTCAGTATTTAATCCCCAACCCAATTTGCAGTGTTTATCAGCCGGAGACACACAATGCGGCGATTTTCTTGCTTCAGCCTGTTTGTGTTTCACCTCCTTATTTTCTTTTGGAGAAACTCAAGGTCGTTTAGTTTCTCCGAAAGGTTCCATCCTTCCGTCTTCTTCTTCTTCTTATCGACGCCAGGCAGCCTCTCCTCTGGGATGGCTCTCACTTTCTCTCTTCCTCTCTCTCTCTCTCTTTCTTTCTCTCTCTCTCTCTTCCTCCCTGTCTCTCTCTTTCTCTCTCTCTCTCTCTTTCTCTCTTTCAGCCAAACCGCTTTATTTATTCATTCACCTTCTCAAACCCAGAGTGTGTTCACTGTCAGAGTCTTTATGTCTTTCATGCAGAAGGGAAATTGCTTCCATTAGCGTCTCATTCTGCTTCGACTTTAAGCAGACCTTTAGGTCGAAGTGAAACTAAAGCGAAGTGCTGATATCATGAGATCACGCTTATGATTAACTCGTAAGTTAGCAGGTTTTTTTTTTTTAAGCTAATTAATGAAGTGAATAGGACAAAAGAGTGAAGAATAATAAACACATCCACGTCATTTACACAGATATTGTATTAAAACCTTCTAGGACCCATGCTACATTTCATTTAGCATGCTGTGCCATCATTAATTTATTTATTTAATATCGTTCGTATCTCATCCAGCCCTCCTACGCTCAGCACTCAGATTTAGATTAATGGCCCGTGTTAGCGTTATTGACGCAGCACTTAGGGTTCTTGAAGCAAGAGGCTCGTATGTCACAGCTAATGCAAGCTAACTGAGTGTCGTGTGTAAATAATCACAGTTTACACAGACGCTGGATAATTTTTGGCTGATTGTTAAAAACAGTGGCCAGGCTTAAAACTAACCTCAGGGTTTAATTGTTTTAGTATTTGTAGCATTATTGTACAAAAGGAAGCGGGGTGAAATGGTGCTATAATCTTAATACCACTATAAAGTACAGTATGTCACCTTATGCTTTTCTGAAATATTCAAAAAATTTTGATCCCTTTTTTAAAATTGTAACATTTGTTACAGTTTTTTTCCTCATTGTGTCTATTATTTGAATTAATATAATATATTAATATATATGATATGTCTGTTATAGTGTGTATATCTACTGTAAAATTCTATACCATGCCATAAAACTATGAGCCAGATATTAAAAGTTATGAATCAATATTTTTTACCAAAAGAATTAAGTTGAAATCTAGAATTTCTTATTATCTTTATTACTTTAGTATAGTTAATGTAGAGCTGCTTTCTGACAAATTGTTAAAGGTGCTATACAAAAATACAACTTAGTTGACTTCAATCATAATTAAGAAATTATATTATAAATTATATAATATTATGCAAATATTATATAAGAAATAATATAATATTAAACATAAAAATAAACATTTATATATAAGTTTTTTTTATACATTTAAAAAATATATATAATCTTTGAAGATATATATATATTTTTAACCACATCACTATTTCACTGGTAGTTCGTTAGAAAATCGCAATACGTAATGCGTTTTGTTAAACTGCATCAACAAAAATAGTTTACATAGTGTTAACTAACTAGCTTGTAAAAATTGGCGAGGTAGATCTAGTTGGCTTAACTAGCTAGAATTTTGGTTTTGTTTGGTTTTTAGAGCCGGCTACGTTAGAGAATGTTGCTAAACGTGATTATGTTGCGTAATCCTAATCAGTGTTTAGTGTTAAACAGGACATTGAGCTCAGACTGATCCGACTGGAACGCAGCCCATGAAGCGAGTACAACAGTCACGATCCCAGCAGGAAGTTTTCGGTTGTTACACCATTGTGTCAGTGTTAGTGCGGAAACATGACACACACTGGACCACTGTTAGAAAGTTAGAATACTTTAATCAAATCGAATAAACATTTATTTTATTTCTTAACTAAAACATATCCTTAAAATGCTTTAAACAGTATTATATTTTACATTTATTACACAAAAGCCGCCGCTGGTGGTCGACACAAATGGCAATTACGTGGTGTTTGCGTCATGAGAAAGTTGTTGAATCTTCAATACTAGCTTTTTTTTAAGTTTAGTTTTAAGTTAAGCTGATGCCATGACGGACGCTCAAACCTGTGTCATGATGGTCAGAGTGCTTAGCGCTAGCCACATAGCCACAGGAAAGCTGCTGCTGAGGAGCGTAAATACACATAAACTGCTTTGTCGAACAATAAGCCTCGTGACATAAGGCCTCCAGGTCAGAAAGTAATGAACGGTTGTAATTGACCAGAGCATTAAATCAGGAAGCAGCTATGAAGAATTGAGTTCTGTGAAACCGCATGTAGGCGTCATATTAGTGTTAATAAATGTTTATGTTGCACTTTTCATTCATTTATCGTTTCCCAGCATCATTGTAACAAAGCTTCACAAACGTCTTAACTTTGGTCTGATGTGTTTTTTTTTTGTGGACGACGTCTCACTGACGAGGTGCTATAACATTAGCCTTCCTGCTTCTCTACGCGTAGTGCACAGATCCAGATTAATGGTCTGCGCTAGCGTTATTGACACAGCACTTAGCTTTACTGTTTATGAGACGGCAGGTTCATATGTCCTCGCTGATGCTCGCTAAGCGCTAACGACACACTGAACGCTGCTCCTGTCTCGCTGCAGGTTTTCTCTGTGACAGGACTGAAGGGAGCGACGTTTCCCCCTCAGGGCTGCGATACGTTTTACCTGCACGATCAAACGGCCGCTGCAGTTAGCATCACTCGGGCTGTCAGCCAACATTAGCATAGCTGTTAGAGCTGCGTTTATGCCTGAAAGGGCTCTGTGTGTGTGTGTGTGTGTGTGTGTGTGTGTAATGGTTTGATGAAATGTGATAGCTGGAGTGTGTCGAGCAGCACTGCTTTTCAAACTGTGACTGTACCGATAACTGTGAGCTTCATCTCTAAATCTAGAGGAACAGATCATCAGTTTATCTTCCCTCATTAATTTAACTTTAATCTGAGGTTTAGGCAGAGTGTGAGTTTGGGTTTGAGTCGTGTTTTTGGGGTTTAGAGTCACGTGTTTGCAGTTTAGAGTTCTGCATTCAGGGTTTAGAGTTGTGCATTTAAGATTTAGAGTCGTGTGTTTGAGGTTTAGAGTCGCGTGTTTGAGGTTTAGGCCTTGTTCACACGGGCGTTAAATGTTTGGATAAACGAACGCGATCTGATCGTCCTAGACGTTTATGTTGTGTTTTGTAGTGGCGCTCGATTGACTTCTACACT
>JAQMYI010000040.1:1272178-1282230 GCA_030014275.1 Clariallabes melas
TTTTTTTTTTTTTTTTTTTTTTTTTTGGCGGAGAAAAGAATTAGTGTTTGTTGTGCAGCTCTGGTGACGCATGGATTCCGCAAAACCTTCAGGAAAGTCGCGTAGTGTAAACAGAAGTACCTTTTTTTACGGTGTTGCTTCAGTGTTAAATTCATTCTGAGAGAGACCGTCTCTCTATCCGTCTCTCGTCTGTGTGTCATCCTAATGCCTTTACTGCTGCAGAGTTATAACGTCTAAAGTTATGTATTTTATCTAACAGAGTTCAACATCTGCCCTTAGACTTCCATTATAAATGAGGTAGTTCAGATGTGAATAAACACACATTGTGTCCTCGGTTCAGGGAGTTGGAGCCTCTGCCACGTCCCTGTACAGTGCTGTTAAACCTGCTATACAGTGGATGCACTGTAATGGACTTGGACTTTAACTCAGACAGCAGCTTTGTGGTGTACTGAGTGTAAATGTGTGTGTGTGTGTGTTAGTTGCACGAGCTAAGCACAGAAAATAAGGTCGACGTTTTCTTCTCTCTTTTTCATGCTTGCACTCTTTCCGCTTCTCTTTCCGTGAGGTTACAGTTTGGTTATTTCCTGTAGGCAGCGTGGCATTTAGCAGTTTCGTTTACTGCAGGAGGGAGAGGTGTGTGTGTGTACGTACGTGCGTGCGAGAAAGTAGTTTTTGTGAGAAATTGATGTTGCATAATAATTTTGCATGGTTGCATATGTTCAGATCAGTCTTTACTATTGTCGCACAATACATCTGAACACACACTGTACACAGGTATACACAGTGCTGCAGAGAGTTCCCTGTCGATCAGGTACTCGATATGATACCATGTGTTGTGTGTTTGAGGCTGCTGCATTTTCAGACCATCATCAGCGTCTGCAGTTCCTTTCAGGGGAAAATATTAAACCATGCTCAAAAAGTCAGCAAAGGTCACCAGGCGGCATCATCGACTAATCTGCAAATGCCATGAATAATCATATTATAATGTTTATATATCAAAATGTGCTGCACGAATAAGGACGAGTTCCTGAATGTGACTAGAATAAAATAGAATTGAACTTGCTTCTATTATTGCACTAAGGAGAGAGTTTAAAGCCTGGAACAAGGACATGAGTGCGTGGACCAACAACACTCAGTGATTAGTTATAGAGGACATGTTGGTCATTTGGAACAAACCGCGATCAGTAATCGTTTGTTGAGAACACAGTGACGAGCACAAGCATGAAGATCAGCGATTGAGAACGATGATGAAACAGATCCGTGCCAGCAACACAGCACAGGTCAATGACAACAACGACAACAACAAAAGTGCGTATATGGAAGCCTTGCTGGAGTGTGTTAAGGGAGAGGCTTCAGACAACAAACTGTACATTTGGGTTTTTGTACGTCAGATAGAAGGAAAGTTATCATTACTTTTATAAAGTGTTAATTTTAAGACTATTAGAATATGACAAAAATGTAGAACTCATTATTATTATTTTATTTTGGTCATAGAAACAACTGAAAACTACCAGAAAAACATGTGGTTTTATTTCTTTCCCTATGTGGCCCATTTTTTATTTTCATGTTTGTATAGTTGGTTAAAATGAAATACAATTCAGTTCTCATATTGTGCTGAAAAAATGGATCTCTTACTCTATACCGCAAAATCCTGAGGCATATATATATATGTTTATTTAAAAAATAGCAAAACAACAAAATGGCTAAAATGCTCTGAGTTTTAAAGACTGAGTTTTAATGTTGATCACTGATTGGACCTTAAGGACAATGATGATCACTGATTGGTCCAGAACAGCAGTGATTAATGATCGGTTATTAAGAACAATGATGACCACTGGTTGGTCATTGTGAATAGTGATGAACAGTAATCACCTTTATTTCTGTCAGTGTAGAAGGACCAGAATAGACCAAATATTTAAAGTCTTGAGAAACTGAGGTGCTTCAAAGCTCCCGTACTTCCTGCTCTAAGAGATCCACTAGTCACTGCTCCAGACTGGCCCATCATACAAATACTGCATATGAGGAGTGTGTTCGGTGTGTCTTCACACTTCCAGATGTTATGTAGTTGTGTTAAAGACTACACACCTCAAGAACGCAGCTACTAGACTTTTTCATTCTCAGTTTCTAGTTTTGGTGTTATTTTCGCTCCAACATATACACATTAACCTACACTGGCACTCCTCCATCAGACACTCTAGTCCAGCGTGAGATGGTTCCCAGTCGCATCTAGAATTATCTTAACTCGGGGTTGAGTACCTTTTTATTCTGGACTATTTCTAGCTCTACTGATTTCTCTTTTATGATCAGTGGTGCCGCTTCAGTAATGAACAATAATGAGTGTGTAGACACTTTCTTATTGAATGTCTTGCTCAGCAGTAAAAGTAATGAGGTGATGTGGTAATGGTTTGCCGCACCACATTAGAAAAGTGCTATAACACATTCTAACAATGTGCCCCCTTAGGTGGAGTACCTACTGAAGAAGCTGTGTATGGCCATGAGTGTGGAGCTGAACTGTGTGGAGCTGGAGGACTTTATTTCCCAGGATTCCATTCAGCAGAACGGTTTCAGCGTGTGGGCGTTCCTGGAGATGATGAATTCCGGGAAGCTCACCAGAGGACTGAGCAAGGAAACGATCAGCATGGCCATCGAGGAGGTGTATCGGGAGATAGTGGGAGACGTGCTGAAGGAGGTAGAGTCCAAAAGCAAAACTGCTGTACTTGTACTTTGCGTCAGGGAATAGACTTTCTCACAGAGCTTATGGAAATAGTGGTTACGGTGGTAATGAATACTGGGAGATGGGGAACCTGGGAACATTAGGAAAGTACATGAGAAACAAGGGGATTGAAATGTATGAAATTTATTGAACTAAGAAAATAGGATACTGAGAGACTAGAGGAACTACTCATATCTGTAGATATGAAAGGGAGAAACTTGGATATATTGGAGGCTAGAATATTAGGAATCATTGGACGTCTGAATCGCTGCGAGTGTACTGCGATATTCATACGTCCTCCATAAATTACATTATGTTCACAAAAACCGGGAAGACGCTGGTCCGTCCTCTTGCTGTACAGGAATATGAAGGTGAAAGAGCACTGTAACGTAATGTACTCTCAGTTACAGTGTGTGTTATATGTTTCAGGGCTACCTGTGGAAGAAGGGTCAGTTAAGGCGGAACTGGACGGAGCGCTGGTTCACGCTTAAGCCGAACTCTCTGGACTACTACGTCAGCGAGGACCGCAAAGAGCGCAAGGGAAACATCACACTGGACACCAACTGCTGCGTAGAGGTACGTGTGTTTGTGTGGTTCCTGTGGCTCTCTTCCAGCTCAACAAAGTGAAAATCAATATTGCATTTTCGGTTAAGAAAAAAAAAAGTGTACAGCTTGATGTGTTTCTTTTGAAGGTTTTTCGTGCTAGACTTGGAAGTAAAGGTGATTTTAAAAGTAGACTCGGTGGTAGACTTGGTGAATTCAGATCAGCCCTTTCCATGCGTGTTCTGCAGGTTCTACCAGACAGAGATGGGAAGAGGTGTATGTTCTGTCTGAAGACCATCTCCAAGACGTTCGAGCTCAGCGCCTCAGACACCAAACAGCGTCAGGAGTGGACAACAGGTCAGCGTCCTTCACTCCACTCTCCACATCTTACTTCTCATTTTGTCTATTTAAGCTCAACCGCGCTTCTCAGTTCAAATGGCCAAAAATGTGTGATATTATAAGATTTTAAGGTCCATAGAACAAAAACAAAAGAGAAAAAAAAAATAGTTGTTGTTTTTGGGAACAGAGAATGAAATTGGGTGGGATGAGACACTGAGTGTGTGGATTTCGTGTCCAATATATATGGCAAAGGGTGTGAGTGTTAAGACACGTCTAGTGGTAAAGTTTACGTGGTCTGTTGCGTAAGCGGTGTTTGCCCACGTGGGACGTGTCCACAGTGGACTCCTGATTTAAGAACCTCCACCATGGACTTACGGATTCAAACCAAAGACTGTTATGTCTAGTTTTGCACTAAAGCCTAAAGATCTGCTCAGAAGACTTTATACCCAAGTCTGGTTTTATATAAAAGTCTTTGATAGGGTCAGAAGATTCGGTCAGGCTTGTTTGACGCTGTAGCTGTAGCTATTTATAGCCGTGTGACTGTTTATAGCACACCGCTTGTGGAAAAGTAATGACTCATAATGGCACTGTACGGTGTCACCCAGGAGAAGAGTCTGGTTCCTCTCAAGGGTTCGTCCTCATGTCATCTCAGGCCCCTGGCTTGCTCATTAGGATCCAGGTCTTAACGCTATTACCTTTGAGATGTCTTCGTCAGTGTCTGCAATTAATGTGCTGTATAAGTGCAACTGAATTCAAAATATACAGTATTGGCTTTCTTCAATGTGACATACAATTGGGAGACGGGATTCGACTGGGCAGTTTAGGGTCAAGGGCCTTGTTTAGCGGCAGCTTGATGATGCTTTAAGCTCATGACCTTCTGGTCAGCTGGCCAGCGGTGTAACCATTGAGCTACAACTGTCCCATTGTGTTGTTTGGGACACATCCGTAATAGACTAGTTAGGAACAGAATGCTAGGAACGGAGGTGTCTGAGATGGTGTTTAAGTGGCCCGTGGAGTTTAGTAGGGTGCGGTTTGGGACGGGTCCACAGTGGACTGACGCAGGACGTTGTGTTTGGTCCCCCAGCGATCCAGACGGCGATCCGGCTCTACGCAGAAGGGAAGTGCTCCCTGCATAAGGAGCTGAAGCTGAAGCGGCGAGAGCAACGTGAGCGCAGAGAGAGGAGGCGGGAGGAGAAGGAGCAGGAGCTGCAGCACCTCCACCTGCTGCAGGAAGAACGCGAGCGCAAGACCGCTGAGCTGGAGCTGCTGAAGGAGGCGCAGAAGCAGGCGCAACTACTGCTGGAACAAGAGGAACAGCGGAGACGCGAACAGCACGAACAGCTCCAACAAGCTCTGGAGCTCCAGCTGAGGGAGGCGCAGGAGGTACGGGGAGGTCGCTGCTTAGGAAGTGGGTGTTTGGTATAGAACTGTGTAACCATAATATAATACTGTAAGTGCTCATGTGTGTGTGTGTAGGCTCGTGTGTTTATGCAGGCTGAGATGGCACTGAAGGAGGAGGAGGCGGAGCGTCAGAGGAGACGGATCCGAGAGCTGGAGGAGCTGCAGCAGAGGTTAGAGGAAGCACTGAGGCAGGAGATCAAAGCGAGACAGGATGAAGAGCAGCACCGATACAAACAAGCCAGGTACACACACACACACACACACACACACACACACACACACACACACACACACACACACACACACACACTGACAATGCAGATCTGGAAAGCTATAAGGCCTCGAGGCATGGATTACAAATGCAGCATGAGTTCCGTTATAAAGCGTTTACACAACGTTCATCAGGAAGTGACCAGAGGAAGTGCTGATCTCTCACACACACACACACACACATATCTATTTTCAGGTGGTGTAAATGTTTAAAGCAAAACATGAAAGTTATGATGATGAATGTCAGTTGTGTTAATGTCAGTGGCTTCTCTGATAAATTCAGTATATAAAACTGATGTTATCTAACAGTGAGGAGATGGAGGAAGGGGGCGGGGCTTACAGGATGGCATAAGTATAAAGAGGAACTAAGAACACTCTTGTTTATTTTTAGGTTATAACGTATAAAAGAGTACAAATGTAGTAAGATATGTATCTTTTGTGAAAAATGTGTAGAAATAGGAGGAATAATGATAACTGATGGTAATAATGGTGCAGATAGGGATCGTGGAAATTATTGCGCAATAACCAGCTCTATAACTGGTTTCTGGAGAAGGTGGAGCAGATGATGATGATGATGGCGTTAGTTGTGATGATGGTGGTGATCACGATCATGTTGTGGTGATGGTGGCAGGGGTGGTGATGTTGGTGGTTGTGATAGTGATGGTGGTGGTGGTGGTAGTCATGGTGGTGGTGTTGTGGTGATGTTGGTGGTGGCGATAGTGATTGTGGTGGTATTGGTGATGGTGGTGATGATGGTGATGATGGTGGTATTGGTGGTGGTTTTGTGGTAGCGATAGTGGTGGTTGTGATGGTGAGGGTGGTGGTGATAGTGGTGATGGTGTTGTTGAGGTAGTTGTGGTGGTGATGATGTTGGTGGTGATATTGATGATGGTGGTGATGGTGATGTTGGTGGTGTTGAGGTAGTTGTGGTGATGGTGGTGATGTTGATGGTGGTGATGTTGATGGTGGTATTGGTGATGATGGTGGTGGCGATGGTAGTGGTGATGTTGATGGTGGTGGTGATGATGGTGGTGGTGTTGAGGTAGTTGTGGTGGTGTTGATGGTGGTGTTGATGGTGATGGTGGTATTGGTGATGATGGTGGTGGCGATGGTGGTATTGGTGATGGTGGTGGCGATGGCGATGTTGATGGTGGTATTGGTGATGGTGGTGTTGATGGTGGTGGTGATGTTGATGATGGTGGTGATGGTGATGTTGGTGGTGGTGATGATGATGGTGGTGTTGAGGTACTTGTGGTGATGGTGGTGATGTTGATGGTGGTGATGGTGGTATTGGTGATGATGGTGGTGGCGATGGTGATGTTGATAATGATGGTGGTGGTGTTGAGGTAGTTGTGGTGGTGTTGATGGTGATGGTGGTGGCGATGGTGGTATTGGTGATGGTGGTGGTGGTGATGTTGATGGTGGTATTGGTGATGATGGTGGTGGCGATGGTGATGTTGATGGTGGTATTGGTGATGGTGGTGGTGATGTTGATGGTGGTATTGGTGATGGTGATGTTGATGGTGGTATTGGTGATGGTGGTGATGGTGATGTTGGCGGTAATACTGATAATGGTGGTGGTGTCGATAATGATTGTGGTGATGTTAATGAATGATGGTCCAAGTGATAATGCAGATTGCTGGAAGGGGAAGAGCTGATGATGATGATGATGATGATGATGATGATGACGATAACTCTGCAGGTTGCTGGAGGAGGAGGAGGACAAGATGAAGTCTCTGATGACTCTGCAGGAGGAGCAGGAGGAGTTCATTCAGAGGGAGCAGAAGGAGAAGCAGGAGCTCAAGCAGGAGATGGAGAACAAAACACGAGCGCTGGAGGAGGCGCAGAGACAGCTGGAGGAGATCAGAGCTAACAGACACAGGGTTGAGCAGGACGTGGTGGTCAGTATACACACACACACACACACACACACACACACACACAATTTCGATTTATTGATTTATTCTTAGGTTTATTATTTGATTGTTTTTGTTCATAGCTGAGTGTGTGCGTTAACTGTGTGTGTGTGTGTGCGTTAACTGTGTGTGTGTGTGTGTGTGTGTGTGTGTCAGGCTGCTCAGAGGAAGCTTCGGCAGGCGAGCACTAACGTCAAACACTGGAACGTACAGATGAATAGACTGATGCATCCTATTGGACCAGGAGGTAGTGGTATGTACATACGTGTGTGTCTGTCTTATATGGGGGGGCGGGGTTAAAAGACTACATTTAATTTGCACATAATTAAATATAGGACTGATGCTTCTTGCTGCATTCAGTTCAACTCGTAACTCGTAATTCCCGAACTCCAGGTAGGAAAAAAAAACGCAACAACAAGCCTCGAATTCCTGTTGCGGAACCTGAGACGGTTTTCTCTGATTTAGTAATTTAGTGTATTAGGGTTACTTACCTGCAGGTTTCGGAATGAGGAATGAAACCAGAGAACCCAAATGAAACCCAGACCCCCCCCCCCTCTCTCTCTACATGGACAGTTACTCCAGCTTGAGTACCTCAGTATCAAACCAGGGATCCTCTGATTTTACAAGAAAACCATCTTTAGTTCCTCTCTTCATTTTATTTCCGTTCCTGTCTCCTGCCCTTCCATCCTCCCTCTTTCTTAACTCCCTTTTTCACTTCTACATTCTTCTCCTTCCTTCTTTCCTCTCCTCCTCCCTGCCTTCCTCCCTCTTTACTTTTTTTCTCCTTTCCTTCCTTCCTTTTCTCTCCTTCTATCCATCACTTCTTTCCTGCACCAGTTGAAGCAGTGTTTTAAATCTCCTCCGCTTTGATAGACGTTAGTTGATCTTTGCATTAAGTGTTTGTGTGTGTGTGTGTGTTTTTTCAGAGAAGCGGTCGTCCACAGGAGGCTACTCCAGTTTCCGCATCCCGCCGCAGAAGGATCCGGCGCTGCGGCTCAGACGGACCAGCAGCGAACAGGACGAAGAAGGCAAAGAGAACACGGCGGAGAACCGACTCTCGAAGGCCTCCAACGGAACCATGGACACACACTGAGGGGGGCGGGGCTGACCGAATCCATCCCTCGGGTTCAGTTTTCACTGGCAGGGTGCTGACTGGTGTGACCGATGATCACAAATATACATATGAGAGAGAGAAAGAGAGAGAGAGAGAGAGCACTACTGAAGCCATCACTTCAGCAGCGTGAATCTCCTGAAACCCCACGGACTCACAGTGACTTACCTCAGTATTTAACGCTTTCTTTACGATGCATTTAATGCAGAAAGTCCAGAATTAAACACGGCTCCTGCGTTTACACACTTATTGTGGAAAATATTAACTGTACACACACACACACACGTTTTTGTTTCATCCTGAATTTTGCTTGTAGATGTTTACGTGATGTAGATTTCACGTATGATCCACTCGGTTTAGCGAGACTCGGCCTCGGCGTCCTTCATGAGGTGACGACGTTCTGCTTCCATGAACAACCTGACGGTACTGTGGAGCAGACGGGTGAGGTTTCAACAGGTGTGGAGAAGTTGGTTTCCTTCATGGTTAACATGGTGTCTCTCATGTATTACTAGCGTGCTAAACTCTCCGTTTCTTATCCCTCAGTTGATTTTTTGTAAATATGGAAAAAGTTAAGCATTTCCTTTTCCCTCATGGTCTACATTATGTTTATATTCTCCCATCACAAAACAATCATCTTCTAGTCGGCATGGAAATGATCATGAAATTTCAACAGCGCCACCTGCAGCACCGCATCACTCATCAATCGTTCATAAAGGTTCAGTGAATAAGCTCAAGAGAGTGATTTCATCTTCATCTATCTACACCTCGGTGTCACCGAGTACACTGAGGCCTGAAGTGTGCTTGTAAACGAAGCTGATGTTTATTCTGTATTCCACATTCTGGTTTTGTTTGCTTCATCTGCATGTAAAGGCTACGTGTACAATAAAATCACCATGATGCACAAAACCAGTGTCTCAAGTGATGACACACCACATGCAGAGTTACCAGTCGTACCAACACACAAGACAAAGCTGATGGGGCTCGGTGTTTGCTTCTAGTTCAGATTTGAATCTAGAGTTGCAGGACGCAGAAGACTGAAGGAAACACGCTGAAACTCTGAAGCCATTGTGGTTTCTGCACTTCCTGCTAATGCTGCAGAAAACAAGTCAAAACTCTGCACACTCCTGTTCGCTCTCTCTCTCTCACACATGCACACACAGTGGGGTAAAATCTTGGGTTTTAGTAAAATCTTTGAATAAATTGGCACTTGCCTTTAGTGAATGTCTAAATCAATAAATCTTTTAATGCATAAGGCGTAGGTGTAAAGAAAATAAATATGAACTAAAAAAAACCTGATTAACATTTAATTAAAATATCCTTTTAATCTTCAGACTTTAAAAATATATTGTATAGAATTTATAGCTATAGAATTGCACACCCATAATATTTACAGCTGTACTGTTCAGATGAAGAGCCTGTAAGCAGTATTTGTTGGTTAATGTACTTGTACACCAGAGGGCGCTGTTACGTCACAGCTCAGTATTTACTTTGGTCCATGGTAATCACGGAACCCACTGAAGATCTTAAAATGAAAAAATAAATAAATAAATAAAAATAAAAATGTTAGCTGTATAAACGAATTTATTTTAAAGTTAAAGATCCCTCATTCCACTTTGGAGAATTTAACATAGTATTGTAAAAACTTCAATTTTATTTATTTATTTGGTTTTTATAGTTTTTTTTTTTTTTTTTTTTTTAAGTTGGTAATATTTAATTTATCCTTGAATACGCATAATTAAATAGCCTTTAATCAATAATT
>JAQMYI010000040.1:1283085-1296163 GCA_030014275.1 Clariallabes melas
CGGCGCTCGGTGTCTCAGAGCCGGACTTCCAGCGCCGCCGGAGTCGCGAGCGTCACGGATTTACAGCCAGCAGCGGCGCCGCACGCGGACGACAGCCACGGACACACAGAGGTCAACCCGTTCGACAAGGTGCGCGCGCGTTACCGTAAACAAGCCTGATCACCGACACCGGGGGCTCGCGCTGCTGCGGCGCTGCATGAGCTTGACGTTCGGGTAGTTTGTTTAAAACGGTCTAGTTACTGTCTCTATGTATGTGTGTGACGTCACGGCGTCTCCTAATGCAGGAACGGACACCATCACACACACATCAGGGGGCAAATACATTTGGACCCAGCCATACAGGATTCCGTTAAAACTCGTTAAGGTCGATCTCTCATCACGTGATTAGCTGCTGAGTCCTGCGCTCTGATTGGTCAGAAGGTGGTAACGGGCTCGCGCTGATGGTTTATCGTTTCCATAGTAACATCTCATTCACAGTTCATTCATTCCTGAACCCTGGTGACCCACAGAGCCTGCGGTCCAGCGTCACATCATAGCCTCGTGCAAATGTTTGTGCCCCCATATCATAACCTCGTGCAAATGTTTGTGCCCCCATGGTGTCTAGGTGACAGAGGGATAAAAAAAAAAACCCAAAAACTTTTCCTGCGTTACCTCGGAATATGAATTAAACCCTCCTTAAGGTGAAATGTCGTATTGTGAAACACGTGTTTCCATAGGATATAATGTAAATGCAGATAATCCGTTCCAGCCACCCAAAAATATTACCAATATTACTGATTTCCAACACTATAATCATATTATAGTTTGTGTGCTGAGGTACCGCTGTATTTACTTCTTGATTCATGAAAAATGTGCAGATTCTTACAGACTAAACGTCACGTTCGAATATGTAATACTTCCTAAAGCCCTATTTGGATGGGATTAGATATTAAACACTTTATGAAGCATGTATGGATGCTTCAGAAGACAAACTTTATATGATGGTAAAGTCCAAAATGATCTGGCTGTAGAATTTCATTAAATTAACTTTTAGAAAAGATTAATACATACATGTTTCGACATAATCTTCTTGCTTTTCAATACATTTTGTCCATCTGTCCACAAGCTTTCGTATTCCTTCAATAAAAAATGTTTGAGGCTGAGCTGTGAGCCATGAATGCACTGCTGTCTTCATCAGAAGTGACTCTTCGTCCCCGTAGTTTTGCTTTCAGGGGACGAAACAGGTGAAAGTCTGATGGAGCGAGATCAGGACTATAGTGAGGACGCGTTAACACCTCAGAGTGTCGTCACTAAGAGCAGAAGTGTGTGGACGTACATGTGATGTGAAGCCTAAAATTCTGTGTTAATCAGAATTGTAGGCTTCAGCTCTTCAATAAGCGTCTCGCTGTAACGAGCACTGTTGATTGTTGAACCTCACTCACTCACTCATCTTCTATACCGCTTTATCCTGTATTCAGGGTCACGGGGGGCCTGGACCCTATCCCAGGAGACTTGGGCCTGGACAGGGTGTCAATCCATCGCAGGATTGTTGAACATTTTTCCTGATAATGCTCCAATACTGGCCCTTTAGAATCCCAGAAAACTGTAAGCGTTGATGAATTTTCCATCTGATGGTCGACTTTTGAAGCGGTCGGTGATTGAGGATGTTTCTGTTCCAGACTCTGCCGTTTACTCTCAGACTCGTAGTGATGAATTCGCGTCCCGTCACCAGAAATGATTCTCTTGAAGAAACTTTGACCTTCCTAAGTGTATCACTCCACATTTTGTCTACAGATATCAGAACACTTCTGTTTGTGCTCTGCCGTGAATTGTTTTAGCACCAGGTACACCCTCAGTCCACAAAAAACATCACTGAATAGCTGCACGCTGCTCTTCTTTTGTGCAAATCACCAGCGGGGTGTCTGTTTTTGCTCGCACCGCAGTTACAGCTGAACTGATGTAAGACGTTCACACCTGCACAGCCGTGACCGGAGAGACAGAAAGCGCTGATAAGACCAACAGAAGGTTTGATATAACCGGAGTGCAGATCATTTTTGACTTACCTTCATATTTCCCACGACGTCCTGCTGATGAACTCATTCCGTCCGAGGAGGACTTTAGAAAACACGTTACAGAATTTAATCTTTATTGAAATTAATTCTGAGGTGTAAAATTAAACAAACAGACATTAATCGGAAGTTCAGAACGGTTTGTTCATTAAAGGGTTAATGAAGGAGTTAACACTTTAAGGTTAGTTTGATTTCTGGTGCAGTGATTCCCACACACCCCTGGCATTTAGAGTCTGTGACGGTGAGTAAAGGCGGAGTGATGGTGGAGGCAGAGTGATGGTGGGACAGGAACAGCACAGGAGCTCATCGTTAACTCTGATTGCCCCTGTACACCCCCCCCCTCCCCCTCGCCTTCCTTTCGTCCCGCAGCATTTCCTTTTAATTGAAGATCTCGTCTTATTTGTCTACAACCAAATTTCTCTTGGATCGAAAGTGATGTTAATATGAAATGACAAGATTTCAAAAGAAAAAGATTCCATGTGGTTTGTACAATAAATCAAACAAACAAATAATGCAAATTAAAGCAATTTACAAATAAAAACAACCTTATCCAAGCTTGGTGAATGCTGATTATATTATTCCTAAATCTCAGGAAAAGATTAAACCGAATCAGATAATTTGTTTTCTTTCTTTTCTTTTTTTTTTTTACCGTATGTTTCATAATTATATTTGGATAACAAATCTTTTTTTTTTTTTTTTTCCCTTTGACAGAAATGATTAATGTAGTATGCAGACCTGTGCGTCATGATAACATTGACGCCTAAACCTCGCTCCACACACACACACACACACACAACCGTGGCTGTGTCTGCAGAACACTGTGTTTAGGTTATCGATGATTCTGAACTGATTCGGATCGCAGAAGCTGTTTGTGTGTGAACGCGGTCCGAGAGAGAGGGGTGTCAACACTTTTTTCTTTCTACAGAATCCAGACTACCATGGCTTCTCAGACGACCCGTTTGTAGACGAGTGGAACATGCGCTTGGCGTTCTTCTTCGGCATCTCCATGGCCATCGTCGTCGGTGGAACCTTCATCCACTATTTACCGGATCACGGGTGAGCGCGAGTCTCTGTCACGTCTCCTGACTCTAATCTCCACCTGCTGCGTGTGAACATTTGTGTGGATTGTTATTCACTGTAATTCTATAATCTTTTTAATTTGTTTAATCCTGGATACCCGTTTGACCCAAAATTTTTCTCAGACTTTTGTTCCTTCCTGAATTAACCTCATGCCTGTGTCATGTCATGTCATGTCGTGTCCCCGCAGTATGAGGCAGTGGGCTCGCCGGGAAGCCGAGCGGCTCATCATCCTGAGAGAGGCGCAGGGTCTGCCTCTGATCGACGAGAACTACTACGACCTGAACAAAATCGTCCTCCCGTCGTCCTCAGACGAGTAGACAGCAACCGCCCCTCTGTTTATTCTTCATTTGTGTTTGACTGTACATTTAATTCTAGTAAAATATCACAATAAAACCTTTATTATTCAGTGTCATGTGATTTTTCTTTCAATTTCAACCATGTGTATACACACACACGTTTGTGAATATCAAATTATTGATTACATCGATTAATAAAATTATGTATTTAAAAAAAATTATTAAAGCATTTTATTCCATAAAAATGTAGACCAATAATTTACTTATAATTTTTGCTTATTCATGTTTGTTTTTATCCGGCCCTTTATTTTGCTTCACTTGGTCACAGTTATTCTTTTTTATTATTATTATTATTATCAATTAAAAAACATTGAAGAATCCTTTTAACCTGAAATTATACTGTATTATATATTATATATACATATAGTATTATATGTATTTGAACTTCACTAGCAGAGGAATAAAACCTTTTTTTAAATATAATATTACGTCCCTTAATTAACTCCTTAGTTAACTTTAAACAGTCTAATAATAAGTTATTAATCTTTTGTGGTTTATTCTAATGGTTGGTTGGTTGGTTTGTTTGTCCTCACTAAAGTAAACCCCTGACCGCACTTCCGGTATTCGGTCCGCTTTCGCCCGTAGCTCTGCTCTGATTGGTCACAAGGAACCGAACTGCGCTGAGTGGGCGGGGCCTTTGGGTCGCGAACAGGAAAAGAAAGCGGGACGACACTCGAAAGCAAAACGGTAAAAAACATTCTTTTAAAACATATCCTCTTTTTGTTATAAACTTCTTGGGTTGATCTCCATGGAGATCCTGAATATAATTCCATGTAAACTACGTCCGATAAACTCTCGACACATCGCAGACTTTAAAATAAACAATTAAATGCGGTAATTAGCAAGGAAGCTACTTTGCATTATTTTATATTCCACCCGTATTTATTTAAATCCCGCCTTCTGTCGTAGGATTGGTTAGTGCTTCGTGGTCCAGAGATAATCTGACCAATCGTCGTTCGGCTCTTGAGCATTTGGCCAATTCGACCGTAGAAGGCGAGAATTCTTAATACGGGTGGGAAAGAAAACAGCGATGCTAATCCTGATGACGGAAACTAAGTAAAAGAAACTGAGTTCTGGCGAAATCACTTAATACTTAAGCTTAATAAAAGTTTATAAGTGATCACATATTAATAAAACTCTCTTTGATATGCCGAAACGTTCGCTTATTTTAGCTGTGGGGAGAAAAAGAGAACATGCTGTGTTGAAACGGCTGGACAGAATTAAAGTTCCACAGAACTCCATTATTTTTATGCCGACAGAAATTATATATAGTAATAAATAAGTCTCATAAGCGGTTAAAATAACATTTCTACACTTCTACCTTATTAAAAATGTCAGGGTTCATGAAATATAAGTAAATATTCACTAGGTTAAACTCAGTCCCAGGTTTATGTCTCGGTGTCCTGATCTGCTTAATGTCCCAATTTCGTCCTGGTGTTCAGATGGCTGCGATCCGCAAGAAGCTGGTGATCGTCGGGGACGGAGCGTGCGGAAAGACCTGTCTGCTCATCGTTTTCAGTAAGGACCAGTTCCCCGAGGTATACGTCCCCACCGTGTTTGAGAATTATGTGGCAGATATCGAGGTAGACGGTAAACAGGTGAGTGTCTCACACCCTGGACTCCACTGTCTTTACTCTGCTGCGGCAGCTGGCGACTAACCCACCTGCTGTGTACGTGTAGGTGGAGCTGGCGCTGTGGGACACAGCAGGACAGGAAGACTACGACAGACTGAGGCCGCTCTCCTACCCCGACACTGACGTCATCCTCATGTGCTTCTCCATCGACAGCCCTGACAGTCTGGGTGAGAGACTACACGACTGAACACGCGCTTTATCTGGAGGTTTCACCCGGAACACACTCCAGGAACAGTCTGGTTAAGAAGCGTCTATTTTTAATGCTTATTTGCTTTTCCTAAGATTCGTGGTTAGTCCCAGTCATTAGATCTATCTAAGTTAAGCCCCGCCTCTAAGTGTGTGACTTGTAGATATTCCCAGTTGGCCTGTGTTTCTGACTCATTATCAGTTTCTGAGGTTTTTTAAACCCAGGTTCTGGGGTTCTGACTCTTTCTTATTCATAATCTCTCGGCTCTGACTTTTGGTTTTTCCAAGTAGTTGAGGTTCTGACTTTTGGTTACTCTTTTGTCTATTTGTCTTGTGTTTAGTTCAAGTCTAGTGATATTTCACACTCAGACAGTCCTAGTACTTGGGTTTTGACATTTGGACACTCCTGGGCTCTATGGTTCTGACTCTTGGACACATCTTGTTTCTAGGGTTCTGACTCTTGGACACTCCTGGTCTCTAGGGTTCTGACTCTTGGACACTTCTTGTCTCTGGGGTTCTGACTCTTGGACACTTCTTGTCTCTGGGGTTCTGACTCTTGGACACTTCTTGTCTCTGGTGTTCTGACTCTTGGGACACTCCTGGTCTCTTGGATAGGGCTAAGTTCTTACTTAATCAAGTCTTTTTTATATTCTGACTACCTGTTAGTCTTTAGGTGTCTTCAGTTTTAGTGGTTGGTCTTCAATTCTGATTCTTGGTTAGTAATGGCTCTCAGGGTTTCAGACTCTTGGTTTGATCGTTATAGTCTTGGTGAGTTCTGGACGGCAGTCAGTAAGTCGGTGTTACGGATTCTGATTAGTGTTAAGTCAGAGCTTCTTTTTGCCTGGTTGCAGAGTTTTAAATATTTTTGCTAGTCTGGATATTTATGGTTCTGATTTTTCTTCAGTCCTCGTCATCACAGGGGGTCAGTGAATGTGGTTAGTTAGTCTGATGTTATAAGGAGAACCAAAGTCTTGTTTTTTTTTAATCCAGTCCATTCGTTTCACACTCCCAGTTAGACCCAAGCCCAGATTTTAGACTTTATTTGTACTTATTGCAACTTCTGTTCGTGTCTTCACAGAGAACATTCCAGAGAAATGGACACCAGAGGTGAAGCACTTCTGTCCGAACGTTCCCATCATCCTGGTGGGAAACAAAAAGGACCTTCGGAATGACGATCACACACGGAGGGAGCTTGCCAAGATGAAACAGGTCATTAACGATCAGTGGTATACAAGCTGTAATATTAGAACTGAAATCGCGATGTTACAGTTTAATTCTTTTTCTTTGTAAACAGGAGCCTGTTAAAGGAGAAGAGGGAAGAGACATGGCCAACCGCATCAATGCCTCCGGGTACCTAGAGTGTTCTGCCAAAACTAAAGACGGCGTCAGGGATGTGTTCGAAATGGCCACCAGGGCGGCGCTGCAGGCCAAGAAACGTGGCAAGAAGAACGGTTGCGCTCTCCTATAAAGGAGAATGAGGGCATAATTAGGGAGAGGGGGAGGGAGGGACAGAAATACAGGCCACAGATAGGGAGAGATGCAGAAGGGAGGATAGTGAGAGAGAGAGAGAGAGAGAGAGGGCGCCCCCTAAGGGTTAGATAAGCACCTCGGGGTAAGTCATTTACTAAAGTAGGCCAAAGGACCCAATGAAAGTGGGGTAACAATGTAAAGGGATTGAGTCGTATTCCCCCCTGTGACACACTGTTCCCATAGCAACGCTCTCGAGCGTGAGCACTCACATCCTTCCATCAGCTGCTCTAGAACCGCAGTGGTTGGAATCCTGTTCAGTAAGGGAACTGCTAGTTCAAAAAACACACACACACACACACACACACTGTAGTGGTGTTGAACACACGCACACACACTCAAACGTCCACTCAGTGATTCGGAGCTGAACGGCTCCAGTGTAAAGCGCATTTATCAGTAACAATACTAACGCCTCACTCTTTCTACACTCCATTACGTACTGTAACGTTTTAGAAGCTGTTCAGGTCCCTGAACCTGCAGCTCCAGATGTGCACATCTGTCACTGTTCAGCTCGAATGACGACACGTCTCAGAGTTTTATATTAAATATATAAATATATATATATATTTTCCTTCTGGTGTTGTTAGGATATCGTTGTTGTTTTTCTACTTCTTATTTGTGCTGTGTGCTTTAACAGCTACGTGACTTCCTGCTGGCTTTTTCTGTATCACTTTCATTTATTCTAAAAGAAAAAAAAAAGTTTTAAGATAGTTAAAAACAAATCAGCATTTTTTTTTTTCAGAGTTGTTTAATGCCATGTTATAAAACACGGATGATTTCTGGAGGGATTCTGTACTGTTATAGAATATAAAACTTTTCATTGATCGGTTAAACTTTTGTATACAAAAGCAGATAAACAAATAAACCTTGAGTAACTCTGTCACGCTGTACTCATCTTTGATTCTGTCTGGTGTGTGTGGGGGGGGTTTAAGACGGTTGTCTACGCTTTATAAGGTTCTGTGCAGCCTGGCGACGAACTCCTGATAATACGGCTCTGAAAAAGAAAATGCAAAACTATGTTAAAGACGAGACTCGGCTTGTCTATCACACACTCGTAGTGTAAAGGTTAAATAAACTGCTGCATGTTGAGAACCAATGTGATGCGAGCGTGCTGTAAAAGTGTGTAAAGATATGTGTTAACATGCTGCTAATGTATAATGAACAGTTTCAGAGCATGTTGTTGACTGATAGACACTGAAATGGTGCATTTGGAGGAGGAGTGAAATAAAAAAATCACTCTCTGGGGGCATTAACACACTCTGGGGAGGGCTGTAGTAAATAGTAAGATACAAGACCTTTAAGTCCAAATACACATGGAATGTTTTGATCGTGTGTAACACACCTGAGTCAGGTTCGATGACGGAGTGTCTGATGAGGAAATCCAGCACCACCATGGCACAATTCGGCTTAAAATCCTCGCTCGCGATCAGTTCCTTCACCTGCACACACACACTTACATCAAAATGTCTAGAAGAAGGTCTAAGCATCTCAAAACCACATGACTATCAAACACAGTTATTCATTTTGTCTCTGTTCTAATGTGCCTAGCTCTAATGAATCCTGCCCTCTGATTGGTCAGAAGGTGTTGATTTATTCTGTAGAACAGCTGCTCTGACAGTAGTGCAGGTTTAAATTAACAAGATACTGTTTCCATAGTAACAGAGACATGCCCACTCCATTTGACTGTATTTTTTTTAATTCATTGACGTAACTTTAACACGTATGGAAGGAGTTTCAGGAGTGTACTGTACAGTTTCCCACATCTTTGTGGTTTCCCTGTCATGTGACAAGCTGCCATTTTTTTCTTACTTACACGAATTAATCTGGGATGTGATGTGGGAGTGCAAATACTTTTAGATATGATCTCCTCTACCTTGTCGATGGGGTAGCAGTAAAACTCCTGCATCTCTCCGTCTCCGATCTGAGGCGTGAAGTCGCGCGGGAGCTCCAGGTCGAAGACGAGCTGGCACTCGGGGAACACGCCCTCGCCGTCCTCGTAGGTGTAGCTGAGGAGCGCAGAGGCTGTTAAAGCACTGGAGAACCACAGAGAGAACCGAGCTGCACGCAACATCCACTAACTAAACCACTGACACCCGATCCACCACGGCCTGTTGTCATGGTTACTGAGACTATTAGGACACGCCCACATTTCTGGCGACACAGCGGTTCATCGCACCGTAGCGCTGATTAAACACAAGCTTAGCATGCTACACTAGCACATATGACCTCGCTGACAGACGTCACTGTTTTCAGAATGATAACAGAAACAGGAAGTGATGTAACAGGATAAGGATGGTGTACCTGATGGTTCCTACAGGCCGCGCTGTCTGCGCCAGTGATGGAGGGATGCACGCTTCCTCCTCACACTCTTTCACCAGAGTGTGTTTAACACCGCAGCCGGCCGCTAGACCCCCTGCTGCCTACACACACACACACACACACACACACACACACACACACACACACACACACACACACAAGTGTTTAGGGATTGCTTTCCCCTCATGCTACAAACAACCGTGCAGTCAATCATTACAACAATCTCATGATAAACTAATGCTAAGGTTTCCGCAATCTCATGCTAATATCATTATAGTATGCTAACAACAATCTCATGCTAATCTCATGCTAATATCATTATAACATGCTAACAACAATTTCATGCTAATATCATTATAACATGCTAACAACAATCGCATGCTAATCTCATGCTAATCTCATTATAACATGCTAACAACGATCTCATGTTAATCTCATGCTAATATCATTATAACATGCTAACAACGATCTCATGTTAATCTCAAGCTAATATCATTATAACATGCTAACAACGATCTCATGTTAATCTCACGCTAATATCATTATAGCATGCTAACAACGATCTCATGTTAATCTCATGCTAATATTATACAATATTATGCTAATCTCATTCTAATACCTTATATTCGGTTAAGATGAAATTAAACATAAATTTATTTAGGTGTGTATGTGTATGTGTGTGTGTATGTGTGTGTGTACCAGATTATCCAGTTTTCCAGGATAAGTCTGTTTAGTGTCAGATCTCCTGCCGAGCCACATGCTCAGATTCCCGTCTCCGTCTCGACAGAACCCGTTAACGTGAACGCCATAGCGCTTCACTCCGAACAAACCTGCGGCGAGTCGAATTAAAAGACAAACATGAGCACACCACGCCTTAAAGTTCACAAATTAATCACAGGAACTTTATAAAATTCTGAAGTGATGTGTTTTTCTCCAAAGACACAAAAAGTGTGAAACATCTAACTAGCCAGCGTTATAAACCCTTCTGTAACAGTAACGTAGTAACGTCACAAAGCTAGCTGTTGGAGTTACTGCTGAGGATCTCTGTAATCTCCATCAAGCGCCCTCTACTGGTACAGTTTGTGAACATGGAATGTTTATTTTTATTTATTTTTCTCCAGTTAAAAACTGTACTGTCTTAGAGTGTTAGCGCTGTTGACACTGTGTGTGTGTGTGTGTGTGTGTGTGTGTGTGTAAGATGTATAGTGACATACTTGTCGCTGCTCTCTCCATATGCATCAGTGGGGCGTCGCAAAGCCTAGGCATCACCGCATACATCTACAGATTAAAAAATATATATATTTTGTGGAACATCTTCTTTTTGAAGAACACCTTGAAGTATAAAGAACATTTCACGTTACGGCGATCATCTCAGATTATGGAGGAAATCTCCAATTACAAGAAACAGTTTACATTTCAAAGGAGATCTCAGATTAGAAAGACAAGTATAGATTACAGAACATGCCTTGGATTATTTTAAGACTCTCAGATTATGATGAACAGTGTATATTATATAGATTATCTCAGATTATGTAAGAAATCTGCTTCCAGTGAACCAGTCTCCATATTTCACACTGTTGTATACTGTATATAATGTTACAATATATAGATTTTTACAATAATTACAATATCTTAAATATAACGTTACTGTCTTACAATACATTTATAATATCTTAAATTTGGGTACAATAGAAACTGTGCAATAACAACATTTTAAACTGTGCAATATTACCTTTGTGCAATTTGTTTGTCTGAAATGCAATTATTGTATTGTTTTTTTCTTCGTATTTACACAGTGTAATTGTTATTTTATTTGCACAATTAATAATTTTTTTCTTCGCTGCTGTAACAAAGAAATTTTCCCGCTGTGGGTTGAATAAAGGTATAATTTATGTTATCTTATCTTAAATCTCAGATTATGTTGTGAAGACCATAGTGTAACTGATTATCTCAGAGAGTATCTAAGATTATCTAAGTATCTAGATTAAACAAAAAACATGTTGTTAGTATAGAGAGAACATCTGAGATTATAAGGAACAGCACAGATTAAGAGGATCACCTACGTATAATACAGAGAACTTCTCAGATTATAAAGAACATCTTCGCTAATTCATAATAAATATCTCAGATTGCAGAGGACAGTCAGGATTATGAAGAACAACATAGATTATGAGTGTTGATTATCTCAGATTATGGAGGAAATCTCAGATTATGCTGTGAAGACCATTTAGATAACATCTGACATTATGAAGAACATCACGGCTCCGAAATTACGCTTCCGTTACTGAAAAAAAAAAAAAACACTTCACAGCTCGCACCTCATTTCTCCACCCCTTCAGACAACTAAACTCCGCCTCCTGTCTGAGCGTCTGCAGCACGACCTCCACCGCCTGCGTCCTGCGCTCATACGAGTCCAGTGCTGGGCAGAGCTCTATAGCGCCACCTACTGTACAGAACACATCTGGATAACGGTGCAGAACCGACACCATGTCCGGCCGGATCCAGCCCACCTGCTGACCCGCAACCTCGAACCGCAGACTCTTCTTTAAACTGGAACCTGCAAAACAAACAAACAAACAAACAAACAAACAAACAAACACATAAGTCTCACACACACACTTACTCACATCTACAGGCAGTTTAGATTCATCCACACACATATAATATATTTAATGTATTTGCACAAAACTTCAGAGCTCAGGACCGAACCCTGGGCCCTACACATGGCAGGAATTAATGCTAAATTTATTAATTTTTAACTAAATGTTCATAAATAAACATTTTCAATACATCCCAATATTTGTATCACATATGAATTTTATAAATTTTCCACATAATGATGCACTTTAGATCAGAAACCTGTCTTGTACAATCCTGGCACACCATTCAGGACTCTATATTCAGGAGTCTATATTCAGGATTCTATTTTCAGGGCACTTTCAGTTGCTGATTTATTCTGCACCCCAAGGACCCTTTCGTGTGGCTTTAACAGGCGCCTGTTTTAAAATCACCCGCGTCCGGCTTGTATAAGGGAATCTACTCGATGTAAAGTGGCCTGAATTATGGTTGAAACAACAAACTCGAAGTTTTTTGTTACTCTGAATGATAAAAAAGCAACATACATTTTATTTTCAATCAGTCTCTGACAGAACCCGGAAGTCGGAGCCGGATGTTCGATCTGCTGCGGTGCACTAAATCGTTAAAACACCACCCGGTTGCTAACCTGCTAAATGAAAGCTGTTCATGCGGCGGAGAAGCTGAAGAATTCTTTCCGACCACGACAGCAACGTCGTGCTCATCGTCAAGCGCTGTTTCTGACTCTTACACCGATTTAATGAAAACGAGACGCTTAATAAGCGACAGTTGAAGCGCCAGCACTGAAAACTCCATTAAACTCTCGCTGCAGGCGCCATTTACATTTAAGGCTGCAATGACACTATGGGTCACTAGGTGGCGACAAAAGCGACAAATAATACGAGGTAGTGATTTTACTTCTGAGACATACTGAGGTACCCTCAGGTCATATTGGGGCGAAAATATGGTGTGGCCACGACTTACTAAGGCGTGGGAATGAGATACTGTGTTGTGGTCATGACTGACTAAGGTGTAGGAATGAGATACTACAGTATGTTGTGGCCATGACTTATTAAGGGGTGGAAATGAGATACTGTACTAATAAAATTAATAATAATAATAATTTTTATTTATATAGCACCTTTCCAGAGCTCAAGGACACTTTACAATGAGGGGGAGGGGAAGGAAAAAAAAAAACATGCAGAGGACAGGTTGATTCAAGTGTAACATTCAGAAAACAAGTGAGTTTTGAGTAAAGATTTAAATATGGAGATGTTGTTAACAGAATGGAGAGAGTGTGGTAGAGAGTTCCAGAGTTTGGGAGCAATAACACTGAATGATCTGCCGCCCATTG
>JAQMYI010000040.1:1331741-1342321 GCA_030014275.1 Clariallabes melas
GCCTTAATGTGGAGCCCCCTAGTGACGGGGAGGAATTGGACACGACTAAATTAGGGAGAAAATCGGGGGGAAAAAAAATAAAATAAAATAATTGCACATAAAGGTTGCACTGCAATTAACTTAATTTCTCTTAATCTCTTTTTTTTAACTTGTGATTTACATTATTTATTTATACGCTTCTAAAACATATTGTAGCGTTTTGTTCTTGGCATTGCACTAGGAACTCACATTACCCTCTAACATATACAACCCTGTGTTACCGTCTCTATTGCGGCTGGATATTGCTTTGGGAGAAATAAAATGTCTGTCTGTCTGTCTGTCTAGTTTTTAATATATTAGTTATGATGCAAGGTTAATGTTTCTGCACCCACTCTGTAAAAGTTCACATCACACATAAACGCTTTTATTTTATTCCCAAAATAATGTACAATTAAAAACACTCCTTGTTCATGGGGTAACTCACTGGATCGACCAAACAGGCCCCGATGATAAATATACGGTACATTAAAGTAAAACTTTGATCCTATTGGGTTTCACCATTGAGACAAAATAAAAAATAAAAAAAACTACACACCCCCTGGCTATGCGTGACAAATCCTCGCAGATCCTCACACCCCACTTTGAGAACCGCTGTTCTAAGTTAAGTAGCTAATGATAATGATAGACTTCCAGCTGCTCACTGACTTATTTATTTTGAAAGTTAAGAATTCTCTCTAACTATATTAATTATTTTATGTGACAAATTCCAGTTTACCTGTTTTCTCTCTCTCTCTCCTACAGGTGGTCTATCTTCACTCCAACAACATCACCTCGGTGAAGGTGAATGATTTCTGCCCGACGGGGTTCGGGGTGAAGAAGGTCTTCTATAACGGCATCAGTCTGTTCGGGAACCCCATTGAATTTTGGGAAATTCAGCCTGCCACTTTCCGCTGCGTCACCGATAGCATGGCCGTGCAGCTCGGCAACCATAAGAAATAAACACCCAGTGCCCACACACACACACACACACACACACACACACACACACACACACACACACACACACACACACACACACTCACACACACACAATAAAAAGAGCACGCACAAATGCTAAAGTTAAAAACCAAAGAAACGCCTGAGACTCTTTTAGTGTTATTATTATTATTACTACATGTTTTATAACATGGTTATAACGTTTTATTTCAGTCATGGTCGTGTGTTTCTGATTATCGCTTTAATTTCCATTTTAGTTCAGTCTCTTATCCCGCGTCCTGCATGTCACCTGTCCGTACTGTCCTGTCCAGAGGAGATTGTTATTGTCTGTCTGTTTCAGTGTTAGCGTGTTTTACACACTACAGCTTCACTTTTATACTTTATACATTAATTTAGATCCCAGACTGCTTTCAGTTTTCTTTTTTTTCAATAAATCACCCAGATTTTGTAACAGACGGTGACTGATTTGATCTGATTAATCACATCTTACAATAAAGACCACAACAATGAACGCCGTACTGTATAACAGGAAAGTTTGGCTGCTTTTAAAATGTACTTTGTCTGTCTGTAAAACATAAAACATGTACAGTACTGTCTAATAGTCCATTTCTTCATATTTTGCTCGTAAAGCTCCAGACTTTCTCTTATTTTAATGTAGTCTTGAGGAATGGTTCTCCAGGCATTTTTCTGCTCTTATTTTCAGCTCAGTCACTGTACCTGAGCAGTTTCAGAGGAATGTTGTCTTGTTGGTTAAACCACACAGTGACCTATGAATCATTCAAGTGTACAAACATCTAACTTATGGCATGAACCAGTGAGGAGCAGGTGCAGATGATGACAGATGATCAGGCACAGACGAGAGGGGAAATGAGGTCGTTGCTGAGAAATAAACAACCAGCATTAAAATTCTCTTTTTAGGCACTTTGCAGACTGTCACAGTAAAACATTTGTTTGTGTTTCTTTCATTTAATCTACATCATTTAAGTTAATTTAATATGAACAAATTTAGGGGGTGCCAAGACTTTTGCACAGCACTGTATGTGTTACTTAATAACTTAATTACTTAAAAACCAGATGAACAGATTTGCATTTGATTACTAATAAAAAAAACAAATCCACATTAAAGTTTCACTACAGTGTCTTGAATTAAATTTGGTTTATCCTAAAACATTAACTTTCTATACTGTTTATCATCAGTATATCATATTTATTGGGTAAACGTCTCCCTGCCCCAGAGAGCTCAGGCACAGGACACCCTGGATGGGATGTGCAACTCGTCATAGGGCACAAGCATGCAGACACAAACTCAATTACACGCTGTGGGCACTAACCAACCTACAGCACATGACTTTAGACTTTAGGAGGAAACCGGGGTACCTGGAGGAAACCCACCAAGCACGGGGAGAACATGCAAACCCCATAATACACAGACCGGAGAAGACATTCACACCCTCAACCCTTGAGGTGCAAGGCCTCTGTGCTCGTTATTCATTAAGCCATTGTGTCTCCCTATAGAACTGAACTTGGGATTATGTGTAATTAAAAAAAAAGTGTTTCTAATTTAGAATGTAAATATAAATTAATTGCACTGCATATTAGTAGCATATCTGCTCATTAGTAGAGTTTACATCTTTTTTAAGTTTTTGAGCTTTTTTAATTCAGAGCACTGACATTTTGAGATAATCAAAATGTCCTTTTTTATTCAAATGTGACATTTGGGAAATAAGGAAATAACTATGTGAAAAAATAGAGATCAGACGATAATCATTTAAGTAAATGAAAAATTCTCCTTCCCTTAAATTTTTATCTGACGTTGTGTCATGCCTGTATACCAGTACTGTATGTCACGCCTTCATCACACACTCAGCTATGCAGCCGTGATGTCTCCAGTTCAACCTGCTCGTCAGGCTTGGGTCAGGATTCTAGATTTCATTCTCGTGTTTGAAGAATAACAAAAACAACATCAGCGTCAATGGAATACAAGGATCAGGTGAGTTTCTTTTTAACAGAATATGTTTATTAGATACAGGATTATGTGAGATTATAACCAAATTTTATTTAAAAAAAACAAAACAATAAATACATTTACGGTTGAGATCATGCCTGTTAAACTCGTGTCCTGGAGGGTTACAGAGATCTTTGTACAGTAGCTTGTGGAAGTGATCATTAGCTGATGAGTTACATGAAGGACGGGAGTCTGAGACCTGACATCAGAGTCTGGGTCTCACTGTCATGCCATGCTTGATTTTTTACTTTTTTTTTATTTTTTTTTATAGAGGAACATCATTAACAATGATGTTTAACAATTTTTAACAATTAACAATTAATTAATTAATTAACAGTTTTTAAAGCAAATTTGTAAAAAAAAAAAAAAAAAACAGATTAAGAACTATTTCAAGATTTAAATTAAACGAAAATGTCCCAAAATATATCTAATCAGGAAGAAACAGTAAATGAACAGATAGACAAAATGGAAGTGCAAATAAATTATTAAAATTTATTCATAATTATTAAGGTGCATAATTAGTTCTTAAGATAGTTGATGTTGTTCAATAAAGACTTTTTTTTGCATTTTATATTCATCCCTCCATTGATTAGCTCTGCAGTCTCAGGTTTAAAAAAAAATCTTTTTTTAGTAGTTTTACATGTGGTCAAACCTGTTCCCAAACCTACATGTGCTGTTCAGGTTGTTGAAATCGAAGCCTCCGCTCACTTCGGAGACCTGATTGAATTCTCGTATCCGATTGGCTACTCACACTGGGGCGTGTATGATGGAGATGGACACGTCGTTCACTTTGCAGTCGCAGGTAGGAAAGCCTACAGAAGTGTTTCCCATGCAGGATCTGAAGGTTTCCCTTATTTAACACACCTGCCCAGGTGTTCCTGATTACCTGCTGTAGATGTCTTAGAAATGCTGGTTTTCCTGATTACCTGGTTCAGGTGTGTTCATAGTTCTTGAATATCCTGATTCGTGAAAGTAGGTGAAAAAGTGAGATTAAGAATGATTAAGAATGTTAAGACTGATTAAGAATGTTAAAACAGATTAGGAGTGTTAAGACTGATTAAGAGTGTTAAGACTGATTAAGAGTGTTAAGAAAGAATAAGAATGTTAAGACAGATTAGGAGTGTTAAGACTGAATAAGAGTGTTAAGACAGATTAGGAGTGTTAAGACTGAATAAGAGTGTTAAGACAGATTAGGAGTGTTAAGACTGATTAAGAATGTTAAGACTGATTAGGAATGTTAAGACTGATTAAGAATGTTAAGACTGAATAAGAAATGTCTAGTGTTCTTGATTACCTGGATCAGGCGGGCTCAACGTGCCTTTGCTTTACCTAGATGAGTCACAACTTATGCAAAAGGTCCGTGGTTACCTGCAGACCATGTTCCCAGTGTGCGGCGATCTCCTACTTGGAGAAACTCGGATCCGCCGCCAACGTCTTGCAGAAGTCAATGTCCCAAAAGGAGTACATTTACTGGTGAACAACACCAAGCATGAACTCCAACCGTCAGAGTACGAGGATATGAAGCGACGGCGTGATTCCTTGCTGGACAAACAACTTCCTTACAAACTCTTTACTCAGAACTGTGAACACTTCGCCACTTTTGTACGCTATGGAAAATCAGTGTGTAACCAGGTGAGGTCTGAAAGTGCCATGAGTTCATCAAAGATCAAACACTGCACCACTGTTATTAGCTGAGAAACCATTTTGGATTTAATGACTATTATATTATATATAAATTATATGGAAAGTAGCTGATAGTAAACGGGTCTGCTTTTAGATTTCTGACTCTAAATTGATCTTTTGTATTCGTTTGATCCAGATTCCAGGAAGATCCAAAAACAAGGAATGTGAAGAGGCGACCAAAGTGTTTGCAGACATTGTGTGGAGAGAAACATCATGACCCGTGACAGACACCTAAAAAAAACCAATGAGAACAATATGCATGCCAGTAACACAACATGCCAGTCTTATTTGTTTATATGCATCTGTGGTGTGTTTTGTTGTGACATACCTATTGCCCCTCCTCAGCTCATTCAGACACCTAAGTGAGGTGTGTCAGAACAGGTAACACATGGCAGGCCAGACTAAAATTAGGAGGGAGGAGCAGTGAAAGAGATTGTTTTAGGGATGGAAAATAGGTATTGTTCAGGATTCTGTAATTATATGCACTATAAATATATGTCTGTGGGTATTTTAAAAACTATAATAAAAATGATTAATTTGCTGATTGGTCAATGTGACGTTTTAATAATCACCATCATAATAATAGTGCTTTTAGTAAGTACTTATCATAGACTCTTTCCCTCTTCTTCAAGTTTTAACATTCATGGTTAGAATGTCATGGAAATGTACAAATATGTTGATCAGTTCAGGACTTTAGAGTTCTTCCACTAAGACCACGCCATGTAACTGGCTTTGTGGATCTCACAGGAGCATCGCTATGCTCGAAAAGGGTTTGGGCCATCTAGGGCACTTTCACATTAGGGCGGTACGAATCAATCGCTCCTAATGTGAAAACATCCTTATTTCCACTGAAGGAAAACTGTAATGCTGTAACATACAGAGATATTCTATACAACTGTGTGCTTCCAAATTCGTAGTAACAGTATGGAGAAGAACCACATATGGGTGTGCCTGTCAGGGTGCACACTGTATGGCCAAAAGTATTTGTCCAAAGCTGTCAATCAGGCCCCTTATCCCCAGTGAAGGGCAATCTTGATGCTTCAGTGCTATACCAAGACATCTTGGATACTGCTATACTTCTATGCAAATTAGTAGCAACAGTTTGGGAAAGACCCTTATCTATTCCTACAAGATTGTGACCCAGTGCACAAAGCAAGGACTATAAAGACATGGTTTGATGAGTTCGGTGTGGAAGAACTCGAGCGGCCCAAACACAGAGCCCTGACCTCTACCCCATCGAGCACCTTTGGGATGAACTGGAACGGAGGTTGTGAGCCAGGCCTTCTCGTCCAACATCAGGTCCTGACCTCATGAATGCTGTACAGAATAAACGGGCACAAATTCCCACAGAAACACTCCAACATCTTGTGGACGGCCTTCCAAGAAGAGTGGAAGCTGTTAGAGCTGCGGAAAGGAGGACCGACTCCATACTGAAGTGTATGCATTTGGGTACAATGCCAGTGCAGGTTTGACCAAATATTTTTGTTCGTGTAGTGTACTTTTGTGTATTGTGTATCTTGAAGGGCTGTTTTACTTTATCTGCATTTCGATTGTTTTCTACCCTTACATGTGCCGGTGTGTAAAGGAGGCTCACTCAGTGCTGGTGATGAAATATTTTATTATTAATATCTGATTTGGATCTAGATGGGCGACTGTTTGAGTTTGATTTTAATCTGGCCAATCAAACCCTGAATAAATCGTCACTTCAGTGTAGTATTATATAAATGTAAATCTAATACACTGCAAACATAGCAGCGCTCCACCATTTTTCAAGCGCCTCATAGCAAATATCCCGGATGTTGCCAGCTCGCGCGTGGGGAGGAGGGTGAATATCCCGGATGTTGCCAGCTCGCGCGTGGGGAGGAGGGTGAATATCCCGGATGTTGCCAGCTCTGGAGGGGGTAAATATCCCGGATAGTTCATGGTAGCGGAGAAACAAAACATGGACATGCTTTTTAGTTTTTGGACGCTTCATTCACAAAAGCGGTGAATTTACCCACTTTCACGCTTATATATATCTTCCTTCCGTCATCAGAGCAATCCTGAGTTTATTAATGATCTCCAACAGGTAAGAACTGGGAAATATGCTAGCTACCCCTACATTACTGTGAGAACAGTAGCCTAGCTGAGCGCTAGCTTAGCTAACTTTGTCTTAACGCTAGTGATGCTGAACTGTCACTAGACGGAATTCTGCGCATGCGTGGTGTAGAACCCGGCGCCCAGATGCTCGAAGTACGCATGCGCAGTGTAAAATCAACGCCAGCAGGTTGACGATAGCGTAGCATAGGTTAGCTTAGCATAGGTTAGCTTAGCATAGCATAGTTTAGCGTGTTAGTGTGTAAATGTGATTTCGTAAATCAGGCCGAGTTGTTTATTTGTCACTCGAGTTATTAGTGACTGGAAAAATATAAATGTACGCATTGTCAGCTTATAAACTTTATTATATCTGCGACGCTAGCTTAGCCTGTAATGCTACATAGCAAAACTAGCCAGTGAGTCGCACAGCTTACTGCGTTGCTATGGCATCCGAAGAGATAAAATAATGTAGATCATCGTAGATAAATAGGATAAATCTATTGAGGGTAACTAGATATCTTGTTTTTTGTTGTGTTTTTTTCTGTCTGTGTGTTGAAATATCGGTTAGTTGTAGCTACTTTACTAGCTAACATGCTAACATTTAACCCTAGATGAGGTGTTCGAGCTGCTGTTGGTGTTTTTAGTGCTTTGCTTTATAATTGTGTGGTTTAATTGGAATATAATTGTTTATTAAATCTTTTTACATTGATAAATATTTGTTTAATAAGTGTTATTTTAATATAGTTGTACAGTTTTATGACTTACATGGGCAGTGTGCTGTGTTTTTGTCTTTTAGATTAATATATTTCAAGGCTGAATAAGAATATAAAAATTACTCTCTTGTGCTTGTGATTGCAGAGCAAAGCTGGAGGCGCGAGTCAGGCACCGCATGCGCATGATCCAGCCCTGATCTCCAGGAAATCTCATCATCCTGCGTCTCCGTCCTCGTGGCGCAGAGTGATGACATCACAGCGGCAAAGGCATGCCACCCGTGCTCTTCCAACTCAGAACTCTTCCTCGAGGAGCTCGAGCTCACGCTCAGGACCCTCACATGTGCAGGCTGCATCGTCTTCCTCTCGATCTCTCCACACGTGGCCGGAGGAGGCGGTGGACGATGCGTACGGTCTATACTCGCTCCACCGCATGTTCGACATCGTCGGGACTCACCTCACACGCCGCGACGTGCGCGTCCTGTCCTTCCTTTTTGTGGACGTCATTGACGAGTACGAGCGCGGCGGGATACGGGACGGGCGAGACTTCCTGCTGGCGCTGGAGAGACAGGGACGCTGTGATGAGACGAACTTCCGGCACCTCCTGCAGCTGCTGCGCATCATCACCAGACACGACCTTCTGCCTTACGTCACACTGCGCAAGAGACAGACGGGTAAGACACGTAGCGAGCGGATCGGTCTGTCAGCAAGCTGTTATGCAGCTGAATATCATTACCGAGGTGTGTGTGTGTGTTCGTTCTGCAGTGTGTCCAGACCCAGTGGATCAGTATTTAGAGGAAACGTCTGTGCGATACATTTTTCCCAGAGGAAGCAGAACAGAGAGTCCACAGGTCACACCACACAGATGCACAGGTGTGTGTGTGTATGTGTGTGCGCATGAGTGCATGTGTGTGTTTTTATTAAGCTATGTAAGTAGACACACTAATGTGCGTTTCTCTGTAGGGCCACAACCTGTGATTCGCTGCCCGTCTCCAGAGGTGTGCCAGCCCCGCCCCAAACCAGTCACGGCCACTGCAAACAGAAAGAGGAAGAGAGCTCACAGTGTGGTGGACTGCCGGGAGAAACAGACCTGCGGTATATATATATATATATATACACACACACACACTCGCCAGTATGCAGATATCCGTCTGTGGATCTCTGATGTCTCGTCTCCTCTCCTCTCTCAGATATCCGTCTGCGCGTACGAGCGGAGTACTGCCAGCACGACTCGGCCCTACAAGGCAACGTCTTCTCCAACAAGCAGGAGGCGCTGGAGCGCCAGTTCGAGCGCTTCAACCAGGCCAACACCATCCTGAAATCGCGCGACCTCGGATCCATCATCTGCGACATCAAGTTCTCCGAGCTCACCTACCTGGACGCGTTCTGGCGCGACTACATCAACGGCTCGCTGCTGGAGGCGCTGAAGGGAGTGTTTATCACAGACTCGCTCAAGCAGGCCGTTGGCCACGAGGCCATCAAACTGCTCGTCAACGTCGACGAGGAGGACTACCAGGCGGGCAGGAGGAAGCTCCTGAGGAACCTGATGATGGGGGGAGGGGTGGGTATGGCGACAGGGGCAGGTCTCGGGTTCGGGCCCGGGTCGGGACCGGGATCAGGCTCAGGATCGGCTAGCCAGGGGGCGGGGACTTCATAATGGCCAAGTGGAACTTTGACTGTAAGCTTGTTGTGTCGTGGAATGTGGGCGGAGCCAAGCCGAGTAGCGAGGACCTGGTGAACAGTTAACAGAGAAAGGAAGAGACGGACCGAGAGCGTCTGGGAAAGAGGATATAAAAGCTTCTTCGATGATAATATTATTAGTAATGATAATAATAATAATAATAATAATAATAATAACTAGGAGTGAAGTACATCCTGAACGTTGTATCGTGGTCTTTGATTTGCCGTCAACGTGCCAACTAAAGAGCTTTTAAACGGAATGACATCATCCTGAAGTGAGGAATTTAAAAGTAGTCGATCAGCCGCGTGTGTCGTCTGGCATTTACTTTTCGGTTTTGCTCTGGAGTTATGATGCTAATGTAGCTAATACATTAGCTAACGTGGTTATCTCACTCTTGAGAAATTTTCGGCTTCATAACATTCTCGAGGCGAGTCGCACCGTAACGATTAGCTCGCGTCTATAGAAGAGAGAACTGGATGTGGGTTTGAGGTGGACATTCTCTGTGAGTCCTTGTTAGCGTTGTGGTTTCAGGAAAAACAACTATCATGTCTTTGGCTGATCGACTGCGTTTAAGGGAGAAAATTGTTGCCAAATTGTCCTTAAAGTTTGTTTGGAATTATGGCTCTCACATCCCAGACACTCACTCCTCCCCTTTCTTTTTCTCTCCCTCTCTCTTTCTCTCTCTCTCTCTCTCTCTCTCTCTCTCTCTCTGTGCTTCACATTCATTAGGTGAAGATTCTCGGTGACTGATGAAGGCTTATGAAGTTTAAAAAAAAAAAAAAGAAAAAAGATTTTGTACGGTTTTCCTATCGGAATTAAACGACGTTACAAAAACGTGGTATCTATTATATAGGCTGTATGTTCTGGTGATGTCTCGAGTGCTTGTCCATTAAACCTGCATGTCAGAGATTCGCTAACGATACGGCGAGCCAGGTGTGTGCCGTGATCGGTTATGGTTACGCCGTAGGCCACATCGCTACGGTGCCGCTGCCGCATCATGTTTGGACGCGCGTTCTCTCTGAGGACGATTTCCCATAATTCTGTTCAATATGGCATTTTGGAACGTAGTATGTTTAAAAAAGAAAAAAACAGTACAGTATTGTGAGGATATAAACCAGGACAAGAAATGGACAGAAGATATCTGCGCAGGCGTGTATCAGATAAACACACTGTGACCTCAAAGCCCCTGAAAAGGTTTTTAATTTCTAAGGCATTTGCAGCGTGTTGGTCCCTGATGTCGTCATCATCATCATCAGTTAAACTAATGGAAAAAAAAAAGCTTGCATTTGTACATTGAAGGTTTGTTAGTTGAACAGAAGCGGCTCAGTATTCAATCAGACACGCAAAGCTAAATGTTACGTACAGGAGCACGATGGCACACGGGATCACCACGCTGCCCTGCTCCACACCGGTGACGGTTTATTTCTGTTTTTCCATTAGTTTAACTGAT
>JAQMYI010000040.1:1390302-1408716 GCA_030014275.1 Clariallabes melas
TATTCAGGGTCGCGGGGGGCCTGGAGCCTATCCCAGGAAGCTTCGGGCACGAGGCAGGGTACACCCTGGACAGGGTACCTCAACATCTTAATAATAATAATATCACTGATTACATTAAAAAGTTTTTAATGTTTTTTTTTTTTTTTAAACAAACTGTCTAACCATCAATGACAGTGTACTAAAGCTAATAAATGCATAGGATTTTAATTTAAAAAATAGGCAAAATAGGAATAGGGGAAAAAAATAGGGGAAAAATAGGCAAATACAGAAGTTATAGATGCTGTTTTTCAGACTTCTTTTGTCATTTAATATAAACACGTAATTGAACGATGTTGTTTCAGTAATAAACTCCTCTGTGATGTTGCTGATTCTCATCTCTTCCCTTGTCATTGTACAGTCAGTGAAACAGCGCCCCTGGTGAACATGTATTGAATTGCTACTGTAGTCTGAAGGATGAAAAAATAAGTGATTAATGATTAACCAATCAGCTGAGGCTTCATCTTCATCTGACATTTATCCGTGACCTGTCGGAACTACACCAAGGGAAGCCAGACGTCTGATGTCTGAAGGCGTGTCATCCATGTTACTGTTAGCCATTTTGTTTTCATTTCACTATTTACAACAGTAAAAAATTATTTATTGAGTATTGGGGAGTTTTTAGTGAAAAAACTTAATAAATAAAATACCACTAGAGCAGAATTTGAATATTAAACCTGACTGCGTACGGAGATGGAAAGTGATGTCCAGACCGAGATGTAGCTGGAAATGCTCAACTTCAGCTGCTGTTTCAATGTTTGTGACTCTTACAATACTGCGTATCGTGGCTTACTGCTGGATTCAGACGTGTTTGTTTATTCACACACAAAGTAGACCTTAATTACATTAATGAAATTCACGGCATTGGGCAGACGCTCTCATCCAGACCGACGTACGTGTTTATCTCATTATACGTCTGATAGGACAGGTCAGTGGTGCAGTGGTGAAAAGAACAGATGAGAAAAAACAAGAATAAATGTTATTATAATATAATAAAAGGAATATAATCTCTACAAAACATGTCAATGATGAAGATAAAAACAGGACGGAGGGCCGATAGTTAGACAGATGATCAATCTCGTTTAAATTAATACAGTAGCAATCTCTACAAGACCACACACACACACACACACACACACACACACACACACACAAAATCACCTTTCACTCATCTGTACCCTTCTCCAAATGCTAATATTGGTCTCTCTGTAATCAAGTGTATTGTAAACACTGTAAAGGAAACCAATTCTATAACATTAATAATTCAAGTTTATAGTAAATAAAAGTTTTTCTTTTGTCAAGAGGAGAGGGAACAGTTCCAGCATGCTGAAGTGATGTTCATGTTCATGTATATATAATGTTGTTGTATTTATTATAGTTATTTTATCCTCCTGGTTTTATTTTATCCTCACTACATCCTAACGGCCACCAGGGGGAGTAAGAGGAAAGAGCAACACATTCCTGAGCACTTCTGTATTTAGGTTTTCTCCAAAATTACATCTTATATAATCTGTTAGTGTTGTAAACTGATACATGCCGTTTACACTCACCTAAAGTTATGCGTATAAAATATCCAGACTTTTATTGTATTGTCACACATTAACATTCTGTAGATGTTCTTCGTTCTGTCACCTGACCATCACACTGTCACTCATCACTGTCATGTTGGACCACATTTACTGCTGAACAGAGACTCTGGTCCTTCTTTATGATCTGTATTGTCTTGATTTGTGTTTTATTGTATTTTGTATATGTTCTACAACATTATTTATAAGTAACGCTATTACATGGAGTGTGTGTGTTTTGTTTTACTACACTCTACCTTAAACTATTTCTTTAATCTGTTTATTAAATGCATATTGAAAATCCTTTCTACAAAAAAAATTAAAATAAAATTATATATATTATTCCTTTTTTTTAAAACCAGTAATAGGTTCATGTACTCAGAGAGTGCTTCCTAGATAGAGCGCTGGTTTATTCAGCAAACTGTTTGAACATTAGTTAATCTCTGAAAATTGTTTTTTTTTTTAATCATAATTTTATTTAGTGACTTTCTTTAATGTATTTTATTTTAGTGTATTGTATTGTATGTATATATATATTCTTATTTTTCAGAATATCCATTCTTCTTTCCTTATATATAAAAACAAGAATGTAAAAAACATGAACTTACAGTATATGAATCACTCACATGGAGTCTGGAGTTCACATTCCCATGGAGTGTGTTTGTTCTGTTTTTTTTTTTTTTTTCAACATTCTTCCTTAAAGTTCTTAATCTCGTACATCTGCTTAATAAATTTATTAAGCATATTTAAATCCTTTCTATTAAAAATACATTATTACTTTCTTATCTTTTATTTTAAATTAAATTTTAAATAAACTCTTCCAACATTGGTTAATTACAGAAAATATAAAAAATAATAATATTATTAAAATAAATATTTTATTTTATTTCATTGTAAGTATATATATATATAAAATCTAACAGAATATCCATTGTTCTTTCCTTATAGTGAAAATAGCTGTTTTTTAAAAATAGTTTGATAGAATGACTTTCTTTATTTTATTTTTATTTATATTCTATTTATTTAATATACATTTTCCTTATTTTCTTAGATAAGTATATATGATTATGTTGTACATTCTTGCCTTTTTTAATTTTTTTATTATTATTATTAATTTAAAAAGAATGCCTTAATTTGGTTTATTGATTAACTCAGGATGGCTGGTTGTGGCCCCGCCCTGCTCGCCGCTGATTGGTGCGCTTGCTCCCGCCGCTGCGCTGTGATTGGTGGACGGCGCTGTCAGTCAGTGAGCAGCGCGCTGTTTTGGGCTTCTGCGGCTCCGATGTTGCGAGTGTGTGTACAGCGAATGAGTGGGCGTGTGTGTACAGTGGGAGTGTGTGTGTGTGTGTGTGTTTTTGCGGGGAGAGGATGAGATGAAGGCGCGCGCAGGGCTGTGAGAGTGTTGCTGTGTTAGAGTGAGGATGAAGAGGCGCGCGACACCAGCGGCTCGGCACTGCGCAGCTTCGGCGGGTGAGTCCGCGCGCATTCACGCGCATTAACGCTTATTAACGCTACAGAGGCGCAGCTGTCAATCACCGCTCAGACTCGGACCCGGTGATGCGGATCAGTCAGTCTGGATTTAAACACTGCAGGTCTCAATGAAACACTCAGTAACTATAATAACTAATCCTAAGTGAAACTCTTAATTAAAGCCTCATAATTAGATGAATGTTATAGATTATAGGTGTTTAATCCTATTTCTCTCATCACTGTAAAGCGTTAATTCAGCACCACTAATTAACTCAACACTACACATATTAATTAACCGGTTGATTAAGTGTGAATCCGACACACACTACCGCAAACTCACTTAGTTAATCTTGATAATTAAGTTAATTCTTTAGCTTTTAAAGACTATACAGTATGTCTTAAATAAGCATCATTACATTAATTATTAATCCTAATGAACTGAACGCCGCAGGTGTTGATTCAGTTTTATGGGAATAAAAATGAATTGTTCAGTTTCTAATTAAACTAATGAAAGAGGTTTACCTGCAGATGTTTATTTATTTATTTATTTATTTATTGTTATTAATTTAAAAAACATTAACTAAACACATTATGGTCTCTGTAGAGACCTCACATCTGGAGTTAAAGACTGGACGCGTTCGGGTAAATGTGGTAAAAATTACCTGAACACTGTTTATAAAAATGCCGCATGAGGTTGTGTTTCACCACTTCATTCTGCATTAATGGTGTTAATTTATCACTAATTATTAACAGATCGTTGTAGGTGTTAAACACGAGCGTTAATCATTAACACATTTTAGGTAAAGGTCAGATTTGAATTTAATTCTAAGCACTAATCAAACAATGAACGATTTTTAAATATTATCAGAATGTTGTAAAAAAAAATAACCGAACACTAGATTTTTTTTCACTGGATACTAAACAAGTTAAACACTTCTGGGAAGCAGTACAACGCTGAACAGAACCGAGATTATTTAGTTCATTTACTGTCTATGTGTCGTGTAAAATCCTGTGATCACAATACGAGTCAGCGAAACCTCGCGAGCATTGACTGAACACTGTCGGTTTAATACTGCAGGCTTGGCTCAATGTGAAAGTTTACACACCGCAAGTGGTAAATAAATACGAAGCATGTTAATTAAACACTTGTAGGTGTTACTGTAAGTAACGCTGTTAACTAGGAATAGAGAATTAAATCAGTCTTAATGTAATTTAAATATCTCCGTGAGTGGTTATACATGAACACTTTGGTGATTTGAATACATTTCAGTTTCATTCGATTTATACTTCTGGAGAGAAAAAACAAATCAAAACGTTGCAGTGTTTAGGAACATGTGCTGTCAGTGATGCAGAGTCAGACATCTGATCCCAGGTCTGTTTTTGTTTCCAAACGCTTCACTCTCTGGACGTACAAACACGGCATCGAGAAGAAGGAAAGAATGTTGGGCGGAAATGAGCTCTTCGGTGTTCGTGCATGACTTCCTCGCCTCTCCTCCCGGGCAGGTGAGAGGAAGCGGCGGTGAGGGTTCGAACATGCATACCGGGAAATCGGAAGTGCGCATCCACTCCAAGTGCGCGGCGCTCCTGGGAATGCTCGGTCACCATCACAGCTTTAACGAATTTGCTGATCTCACGGATCTGTGCTGGAAACAAGACGAGCGCGCGGAGTGCATACAGGACGCTGACCTCACCCGTCAGAAAGCAGCGGCAGCGGCCGCCCAGGAGAAGGCACATCAGAATAAATCTCACACTTCAAGCTTCCTCATGGCTCCGGGACAAGGACAAGGTAGGGGTGCATCTTTTATTTTCTGCATGTAAAACAACACGGATAAAACATGACTGAAAATATCCAACAGTGGTGAGGGTTCGGAAGAAGGACGGCACACTGTGATTAAGATATGATATGTGTACATGACTTCTGAAGTCCAAACATTATTTATGATTTACGTCTGAACTAAATGCCGGCTCTGTTTTTGAAACTGTGGCCAGACGTGATGACGTGTTAATGCTTGTCATATTGGATTCGGCTAATGTTGCTGTGTAGCGTGTCAGTGTTTGCAGTTACACGCTGATTAAACTTGATTGCATGTTCAGAGTGTTTACGAGCAGATTGAGTCCGCGCAGTTTGGCATGTATGCTATCGGGTTCTCGATGGCCGAACCCAAGGACGTTTGGATGACAGTTGATGCTCGTTGGTTATTACAGTAATCGTAAACGTTACACACTCATCTCAGGTAGTGCACGCTGTTTCACCAGGAGAGTGACTCCAGCCCGAGCAGCAGGTCGCGGTGACGCTTTCTGGCACCGTTATGCACAAAAATGTAGAATTGTTGCGTTTGCGGAGACGCGGGGTGGGATTGGGGCGTCGGTTCTGCAGCGGGAAATGGAGGTAGAAACGTTCTGCATCCTCAGGAATCCTCAGTGTGGTGTTTTTGCTGTTCATGCCATGAAGATTTTCATATGAAAAAAAAAATTCAGTTTTGTTATTGCATCAGCTTCCTGTAAGAGTCTCGCTGGCTGTTGTTTATTTCTGCTCGAGCTACAAACTGGTCTCGTCTCGTTCCTGAAGCACAGGCGGGATTCGATTCCCAAAATAATCCCAAAATATTAATAACTGCATTGTTCCTACTGTCACTGCTTTTATGTTCTCCATATAAAAGATTAAAAAAATTTCAATTGTTATTATTATTATTATTATGATTATTATTATTATTGTGCTTCTAAATCTAAATTTGTTATTGGTCTAAATGAAACTCAGTGTTGTTCTTACGTTAACATCAAGACAAAACACCCTTCACACACACACCCACACACACTCATTGTGATCTGGAATGTCTGCGATCCGTCAGGACGATCCCTCGCAGCAGTGTTCAGAGAGATCATTCAGACCCCGACACCGTCTCTGATCTGTCAGAGTCACAAACGCTCGATATTATCGGAACGCTAAACAAATGATGCCTTGTGGAGTGAAAGCAAACAGTAAACCCCAGTCATGAGCCGAAGCGTTTCTGTAAGAGGAGGAAAAATCGCTTAGCCGTGTGTTTACAGAAGACGACTCTCTGCCTTACGAAAGGTGCGGGCTCGTGCCAAACGCCTCGAACGCTCCAAATATTTGTGGATTTAAATCACTTTTCGTCTAGTAATAAACCACGTTCCGCTGACAGCCCCGCGTTAGTTATTGTACATCGCTGAACATCCGCGCTAATTGGATACAGCGGGTTGTTTGTGCAGCCAAAGACCGACGTCACTTTCTGGAAAGGACTAATAGGCGGGAGAGACGCCAGAAAAACCTTCGACCTTCAGCTCCAGCTGTTGCCAAGAAGGTTTGAGTTTTCTGAAATAACACGATGCCGATGTTTGCGTTCGGTTGCAGCACGCGCTCGTACCTTCCTGCAGTGTCGCGTGCACAGAGACGCAGGAAGTGATCAGACATCCCTGGTAAAACGTACGCACCGGAACGTGTCACATTTATCATGATCCGTGCTTCTCTCCGTCTGTTCAGATTGGAACAGACACGCATGCCTGGAATTCTAAAGAAATGTCTCATTTTTTTGAGTGCAGACTTTCCCAGACGGAACAGCCAGGAATCCCGAAATCTACAGTACAGTTATCAGGATTAAAGTTCGGTTTGAACAAAAGAGTAAATCACGATCCGCTCGACCCCTCGACCTTCCGTAAGACGTCTTCATGCCATTCTGAGATCCGTCTCTTAAGACTGCTAAAGCAAATCCAACAACATGTTAATCACGTATTATTTACCAGCCTGGACCATGTTGTACTCAATCAAAAACATGACGACAGACTTTTTGCGCACGTTTTTACCCTAAAACTCTGTTTATGTCCTGCGTGTCTGTGCGGTGCAGCCGGGCGTTCTCCATCTCCCTCATGTTTTTGTCAAAATCTAAAACTAATCCGGTGAACATAATTACAGGATTGACTTTTCCGCAAAGGACGAATGCGACACAAGCTGCTTCGGATTATCCGGATTGCTCTTTAGAAGGCAGATGTTCTCAAGCGATGATGTTTATAAAGTGCTCACAGTAACGGGAAGGACAAGCAGCCGTTCCACTGATGCACCGATTACTCAGCATCCTTCATTCAGGCTCGTTTATTCATTCGGGCTCATTTTCATTTCAGATCCAGCTTCGCTTTAACATGTTACTACATTATAAATCTAATCTACACTGTAAGTTTGAACATAAACATTAGTGACGGGAATCATCAGGGACGTCCCGATGTGAGATTATCACGAAGCCTCCCGAGGTGCCGAGTCCATTTGTATTGCGATGATTTTATAAACAGTTTATAGTTTACAGTGCTCCACTCACGGTGCATTTTATAGTTTAGAGGAACCGCACAATTTCCATGAATCAGCACACAAAAGAATCGTGATATGCGCAACTGATTTAGATTTTTTTTGTCTAGTAAATAAGTAAACAGCACGTCCAGTGAGATGAAATGTTTAATTAGAAAGTCAGGATTGTTGCACAACCATAATTATATTTATTATAATTATTATTGATCACACATTTTATTTTATTTAAAAACCTCTGTAATGTATTTGGAGAACAAAATAATTTTCATATTATCATATTTTATCATTTTACACTCACATAGAATACATTTGTTGTTATCAGCCTTTTTTTGAAGGTGTGTTCGCCTTCTCGAATCCTCTTTTGGCCTCTACATGAACTAACAGAGCTATGAAATGAACATGACTTTGCAAAGTGCGTAAAATTTACACGTCGTCTTTCACCCTTTAAAAACCTTTTCACCTTTCACCCTTTGCCTTCTTTATAAAGTCTACAGGGCCGCGTTACGTCTCTTTTGTAACTGCAGACTCTCTTACTGTTTGCTTCAGTCTCTTTCCTCTGAGCTCTGTGGGTCAGAGTGCTTCTAACTCAGAGTCACATGACGAAGTGCTTAAATATTATAACAAGCTGGAGTCACATGACCAAATAAGTAAATATTATAATGAGCTGGAGTCACATGACCAAATAAGTAAATATTATAATGAGCTGGAGTCACATGACCAAATAAGTAAATATCATAATGAGCTGGAGTCACATGACCTAATAAGTAAATATCATAATGAGCTGGAGTCACATGACCTAATAAGTAAATATCATAATGAGCTGGAATCACATGACCTAATAAATGAATAAATAAATATAAAGAGCCGGAGTCACATGACCAAATAAGTAAATATTATAATGAGCTGGAGTCACATGACCAAATAAGCAATATCATAAAGAGCTGGAGTCACATGACCAAATAAGTAAATATTATAATTAACTATAGTCACATGACCAAATAAGTACATATTATAATGAGCTGGAGTCACATGACCAAATAAGTAAATATTATAATGAGCTGGAGTCATATGACCAAATAAGTAAATATCATAATGAGCTGGAGTCACATGACCAAATAAGTAAAAATCATAATGAGCTGGAGTCACATGACCAAATAAGTAAATATCATAATGAGCTGGATCACATGACCTAATAAATGAATAAATAAATAGAAAGTGCCGGAGTCACATGACCAAATAAGTAAATATTATAATTAACTATAGTCACATGATCAAATAAGTAAATATTATAATTAACTATAGTCACATGTTTAAGTATCTACATATTATAATGAGCCTGAGTCACGCGAGTACCTTTTGGAAATGTTTATGAAATATTTTATTGTAATTAATTTATTTGTCGGGATTTGTCATGCTATACACATTGATAACTAAATTCATTTTAATCAGGGGTTAAACTCTCGAGTTGTTGTGATTCTTTGAGTTTAATCGTTACCCGAGTGGATCTTTAATGTTTTAATGAAACCAGACACAGAACACAGAAATCCAGAAAGATTTTTTGGAAGAAACTTTATTCATCCCCGTGGGGAAATTCACAAAAATGGACAAAATGGACATTTTGACATCACAGATTTCAGAAATAATCTGTTCTCTCCTGACACCACGTGCTCTGTGTGCAATAAACCTGCAGTTAAACGTGACGAATGATTAGACAGAAACGTGTTTAAGAGTTCTAGATTAGATTAGCGTCAGGCAGAGAACTTGTTTACCAGGAGATTCTCTCTGTCACAAGTGGGAAGTCTGGAATATTTCAAAAATATAAATTTAAAAACAAATGTTCTGCCTGCAGAAAGTAGTTCTCAGTGTGTGTGTGTGTGTGTGTGTGTGTGTGTGTGTGTGTGTGTGTGTGTGAGAGAGAGAGAGAGAGAGACAGACGGAGAGATTTAGAGTTGCGGAGGCTGTGGTTGTATTTTCCCCAAACCCGTATTGTTGATGTGTGTCCTGACTGGATGTTGTGTTTACATGATGGCGGTGAGTGTGTGTGTGTTCGGGCTGATGTGTGTATGAAGGCGGCGTTGTGTGTAATTACCCTCGCTTCCCGAACTTATCATTACGCTAATGGTGCTCTCGTATTCGCAGTCGTCCCATCGCACAATACGGACTCGCAAGGTCTGATTGGGACTTTTTCCTCCCAAACTCGAACCACATGTGTGCGAACGCGCCTCGGCATTTACGAGCTCCGATCCCACAGCCACGTTCTCGGGCCGTTCACGGGCAAAATGAATAATCTCATTGTCTCTCGCAGTCAGAGACACTCGGCCAGGCTTGGAAACTGGCAGCGGGCTGGCGCGTGCGAAAAAAAGAGGGAAAAAAAGAAGCGAGCCAGGTTTACACACATTTGTAAGTGGCTCTATTAATGTGGAGTGGAGTGAAGAGACACTTTGAGCGAACGGAAAACTCGCGCTGGAAAAACAAAATACGCCAGCGTGCAAATACGCGACTGTAACGGCACGATGATGTTTCTCTAACGGCACGTCGCGGAGTGTTTTATTCCTCCTACACCTCAGTCCTTATTCAGCATCAACACTGATCTGTTCAGAGGTTACCTTTAAACCGGTCAGTTCCTCGCTCTCGCTCATGTTATACTTTTAAATGTTATAGCAGCTATAAACACACATCTGTCTGTCTTCTTCTCTGGAGCAAAAGATGAAAATGTCCTGAAGACAGCGATCCTGAAGAAAGCTACAACGCTCTGACACTGGAGACTCCTTCCATACATGTGGAATTAACACAGAGAAAAAAAATCACCAAATAAACGATTGTTTAAAAAAGTAAATAAAGGAGCCGTTACCGTAGAAACGATAACATATTAGAACAAGTACATGAATATAACACTGGAGACTCCTTCTTTTAATTTTAATTTCACATGTAATTGATTATATAATTGCACACTTTTTTTTAATCCAGCATGTGGATCGTACCTGTGATTGATCGATCGATTAGTTGATTGATTGATTGACAAAAAGCGCAGGAACCTCATACGTCACCCAGTCACACGAACACACCGTGTACATTGAAGACAAGAGCGTTTTTGGGTTGTTTTTATTAGACTCGGCACGTGTCCCTGTAATGCAGGTCCGTGTACTTCAGTGTCTCTGGTTTCAGTTCTATCACACAAAACCTGCGTAAAAACCTGCGTAAAACCCCCCAAAAAGTCAAACTGTAAGTGCCACGTCTTTGCTGTATTCGAGCAGTAATTACATCCTCCCGGAGTTTGGTTTGATCCGGGTGTTAATCGAGCCGTGGCGGTTTTACCCACCGTGCACCTCCATGTGTTCGCTCATAACTGGTGTCTTGGCCGGTCGGCTCCCGGTGCCAGCGTGTAACAGCTACACGTGTGACTGTAATTATGCAGTAAGTGAGAAAACGTGTGGATTTGGCCAGCTCGCAGGCGTGTTCCTCTCGATTTCTCACTGCGAGAGGAAACAGATCTCGGGATATTTGACAGTTGCAAAATCTCGGTGTATAATTTTTGCACCTGAATAATGACGATCTGTTTTCCATCAAAACACAAAAGGCACAATGTCTGTTCTGGGAAACACACGAGAGATTACTCGTCCTGTTTAGATGGATTTATTCGGGACCGTATCCAGGCGGTTGGATGGAGAGCTTTTTGGTTGTCAGGGAGTTGTGGTGATGTTCATTTGGCAATGTTCTGGATGTTGGGACAGTTTTGGTTTTAGCTTGGTTTTGAGAAAAAAGTGAGACTGAAATAATGTCGGGACAATGAGAACGGGAAAATGTTGAACAAACGAACCATTCTGCAAAAACGTCCCCAAAGCAATATGAATATCAAACCCAGATGGCCTGATTTGGGAGTTCGGGACTCGAACTCATGTCACTGCTGCAAGAGCACTGCATGTTCACCACTGGACCACTAGGGGGCATGCTGCTGATGCTAGCAAGTGCACAGATATAACAAAAAATACGAGACAACAACAATTTCCTGAAATATTAAATTACTAAGCAGCCAAAAGACGGAACTCGTCTCACACAATAATTAGGGTTTTTATCTTAAATATCTGAAAGGGAATGAAACAGAGAGGTGACATTACGACACTACGAGACGTGAGATACACACAACATGTGCGGGAATAACCTGCTTAGTTTTATTTCAGTCTAGTCACACCTAATAACTCGTTACATCTTTATGCACAGTCCTGAGCGAGCTATTCCGCAAAAACGGAAAGAGGAATTAAACTTTAAAGCCGGTGAGTCAACTTACAGCCGAGTCTGACAAGCTTCCTGTAATATTCCTGCTGTTCCCGTGTCTGGCCACACCCACTGCGTTTTTAAATATTAAATCATGGCTTGATCATTGGTGCGTTGCTGATCACATGAGCACTCCATGGTGCGGCGTGATGTTAAACCGTGATGTAGCTTTAAGCTTCCCTTCACCCTGTTAGCTACTTTATTATACACCTAAAAAAGTGCCCTCTAGGTGCCTTTATTTACCCAGGGTTCCCTTTAGAAATGTCCTCTAACTGCTGTCCTCTACCTTACCCCGTACAGAGTGTGTTAGATCTAAACGGGGATGTTTGAGGTTAAAGAGAAAGGCTTGTCAGTATTTTTCATTGCAGTTGCAGTTCAGCTCACAGTCAGCAGAGGGCTCTAAACATTACAAATGACGTCTTTAAGGTGACTCGGGTTTAATCCTCCGTCTGTGTGAGTCTCCAGGCCGAGAGTGTGTTAGCACACTGGAGTAGGATTGGCTCGTCTGTCTGAATAAACCCAGGTTCAGATTATTTAAAGAGATGTTGTGTTTGTGCTCTCGGTGTCTACATACGAGATGCGCGTGTATTTTATGCGCGGCCCAGCGAGGCCGCACTCTGACCGAGTTGGCTTTCGGGATCCTGTAAGCCAGTGATTGCATCACTCATAACCTGCTTTGAATGGGCCGATGTTTTCGGATTGAGCAATCTGGACATTAGGATCGTTCTCATAGCAAACCATCGGACAGCAAACATGTGTCGGCTGATCGACTGCGTTTGGGTCCGAGGGGGTTTTTGTGTATAAATTACTCCAGGCCAAATCTTTCCTTTTAGGTGACTTGTTCTCCCGAGCCTGTTCCTTCTCATCTCATTCTCTTTTTCTCTCACACACACACACACACACTTTTCTCCCCTCTCGTTCAGCGTTGACTTCAGTGTGAATGCTTGGATAATTACGCTGTGTAATGTTTACAGCATGTTCCACTGATTCACAAAGTCCCGGCACTGAGTGTGTGTTGGTGTTTCACCAGAGCTGAGTAACGTGGGACTCAAAGTTCTGTCTTCTAACGAGGAAACCATGCAGCGTCAGGCAAAGAACGAACCGGCTGATGTGTGTGTGTGTGTGTGGGAGGGGGGGTTATAATGTGTTTAGTCACTCAGAGCATACACACATCTGTAGGCCTTTTCCCATCAGTTGATTCAGCAGAGTCGACGGAGATCAGCTCGGAGGCGCAGGCGACAAAAACGCGTGCGATGTCTAAAGAAACGTGCGTGTCAGCAAGAAGAACGGCTTCATATGTATTTGCGTAAATTCTCAGGAAATGTGAAGAGCTTTCTCATTTAGGAGAAACAAACAAACAAACAAACAAACAAACCCTTCTATCAGCTGGTGTTGTAATGATGATGCTGAAGATCTCTATATTGTCCTTCTTGTCCTGGAAGAGACCACGTCCATCAGGACAGAAATAAATGGAATAAAGTGATCAGGCAGAAGAACTTGTAATTGTTTTGAGATGTCATCTTTAATATCTCGCTTATTTGCAGGAACAGGGACAGATAGAGTCAGGTGACTGAGGAGGAATTAATAGATGAGAAAATCCTCATAGTTGTGTCTGTGTGTGTGTCTGTGTGTGTGTGTGAGTGTGTGTGCGAGTGTGTGTCAGGATTGCAGTCAGTTTTATTCAGACTGACGCTGAAGATTTTTCTCATTAGAACAGAATGTTTCTGTGTTACTCACACTCGGCTCAGCGCGGTTAAATAAACAGATAGCGCAGCGTTTCTCCCTAACGCGGCTCGTCCCGCGCGCATCCTCTTCCGGCACCGCGTGTTTAGATTAAACGTGAAATGATCGTAACACGGCGTCCGAGCAATCTGAGTGGTCGAGAGTTTGCTGAAAAAAGCACACACACACACACACACACACACACACACACACACAGCGATCTGGTTTGAATAAGTGTTGAAATATGTCTGGAGCAGCAGAGGAAGTGCGCTGATGAGAACGTAGCGCTGGAACGTTGCGCCAGATCGTCGTAAAAAAAGTATTTTTAGCTCCGACCTTATCTTGAGAATCGCTCATAAAACTTTCTCTCCTGCCTGTTTTCCTGTTCTGGTTTTGATGCGTTGTTGTTTTTTTTTTCCTTCGGTTAAAGGCCCCGGATTCCAGCGCCGTGTGAAACAGGAACATGATCTCGTAAGAAATTCACGACTGGTTTTGGTGCAGTTTCACGCTAATGAAGTCGTTAATGGCTTGTAATCTTTGTTATAGGACGCTATGCCGCTATGTTCTGAGCGACTCGCGTCGTCTAGGGTCGTTATGAATTTGTAAAAGTTTGCGTTGGAGAACGGAGCGGCGCGAGTCCTGGCTGCTTCTGTGCCAGCGTGCCACGGCTAACCACGCATGCACACAGCACCAATTACTCATGCATTTTTAGACAGCTGTGTGTGTGTGTGTGTGTGTGTGTAACTTTTCCTGATTTACATTTAAGCAGTGGCACTTGCTGTTCTTGGACTCGCTCTACATTTTTCGGTTAATCAAAGAAAAGTCCGGGTGTCGTTTCCAGCGCACGTCTGCATCGCACCCTTCCTGCGGCGGAACGCTGGGGTCCAGTGTGTGTGTGTGTTTGTGTGTGTGTGTGTTTTTTTAGTGTTAAAGGTGACGGATGGTGAGTGTTTTGCAGCAGGCCAGCTGTTTTTCCTTCTCCCTCGCTCACTTTCCCCCCTAATGAAACACAAACACACGCGCGCGCCGATGCCAGGCTCCCCGGTGCCACTTTTATTAGCATCAACTATTATTCTTTTATACCGAGGAACGGCAGAGAAATTCCATTAGAGGAGATTCAACACACACGGCACACACAGGCTGAACAAACCCCCGAGCCGAGGGGGGAGAAGGGAGGGAATACATACGAGCAGAGGACAAACGAGGGGAGGAAAGAATACACGAGAGGAGGAGAGAAATGAGGGGAATAAACGGAGAGAGAAAAAAGAAATAAAAAGAGGGAAGAACGAGGAATAAAGAAACGAGGGAAGAAACGAGAGAAGAGAATAAGGAAAGAAAAAATTATATCTGAGGGAAGAAAAAGCAGGAAAGAAAGAGAGGGATGAAGAGGAGGAAGGAAGGGATTAAGAGGAGGTAAAGAGAAAAAAGGGAATAAGGGATAGAAAGGAAAGGTAGAAATGGAGGGAAGAGGATAAATATATAGAGAGAGGAATAAAATCTGAGGACAAATAGGAGCAAATGAATCAGAGGAAAGACAAGAAAGGTTATAAACGAGAGAGAAGAAATAAAATAAATGAGAAAAGTAAAAGAGAGAATAAACTAATGATAAATGAGAGGAGAGGATGGAGGGAATAAAATAACAGTGAAGAAATTAGAGGATCAAAAACACGGACCAGTAATAAACGAGGGGCAGAGAAGAGAGAGAATAAATAAATGAAAAAGAAATCAGTGTAGAACCTGAGAAATAAAGATGAGAGAATAAAAAGAGAAAGAAATAAGAGTGAAGAAGAAGATGTTATGAAGAGGAGAATAAACTGAGGGATCAATAAGAGAAGGAGAGAAACCTGGAGGGATGAGAAAAAGGAGAGAGAGAGAGAGAGAGAGAGAGAGGTGGGAATAAAAAAATGAAGGAGGGACAGATCACAAGTACAGATGCTTTTAGAAGGTTTCACTCCTTTATTTCTCTCCTTTACTCTTTGCGCTGATGTTCTCCGATGGTCTCGTGGAGGTCTCAGCGCGCTGCTGACGGAAACACTTTCCCTGAGTTTGGGGAAAAATTACTCACCCGCGTGTCGAGCAGACGAGTTGGAGCGGGGGTCATGTGACCCGACACCGGGACTCACGGGTGTGTGCGCTAGTGTGGGTGTGAAGCTTTGGAGTGTCTGTGTGTGTGTGTGTGTGTGTTTATGTAGCAGTGTGATGACGTGCAGGTGGAGATGGAATGCTGCAGTCTGATCACATGGATGAACTACAGAGCAGCTTTCTGTCTCCCGCACCGAAACTCCTGTCAGCACTCATTAGTGGAGGAAATCAGGACGAGGCGGGGTCAGGGCAAGCTGGGAGACAAAGCATGAAGACGAAGACTAGATCATATAAATCTCATATAAATGTGATATGATATTAAATTTAATGTTCAGATACAGCTTCAGCCCAAAGACATGAGCTGTAGGCTGACTGATGGTGTGTGTGTCCTGAGATGGATTGGCACCCTGTCCATGGTGTTCCCCGTCTTGTGCCCTAGGATCCATGAGATCTAGGCCCGTGACCCTACAGCATGCGTGTCTGTTTAAAACTTAGAATTAATTCTATTTGGAATTAATTAATAAATGCACGCTTCAGCCAAACTTTTATGTATTGTATGTATTTATTGATCTTTTTTATTTGTTGCAGTTTTTGTCACAGATATATAAAACAAACAAAAATTAAACTTAATACAAAGTTATAATAATAATGAAGGCAATGACTTTTGGCTTCTCTCTTAAACTACAAGAACAAGCATCTTCTTGAAATATTTACGCAATAAAAAGGGACACAATGGTTAAAACAAAACCCTGATGCAGTAAAATGTGCAAACAATTGAGTTAAGAAAAAAAACCAAAAAAAAAAAAAATTTTTCCAGAGCGGAGCCCATGATTGTGAGATTTCTCAGAGCTGAAGAACGGAATAACGAGAAACAGACGTTCATGCCAATATTCTAACGAACAGACGGGAAATAAACAGTAGATGATCTCAGATTGTGGTTTAAGAGATTTAGTGCAGGCTTTACACACGTACATGAGAACAGTGAAACACATTCCAACAGAAGAAATCTGGATTTAAAGCAAACAAACAAACAAACAAACAAAAACACTCTTCTTGTGGTTTAACCTGATGATGAGAATATAGCCAGCTATCTCTCATGATACTGATGTAAAGTATTGCAGAAGAGCACAAACACTCAGAACTAAAGTACAGCAACTTATAAATTCACTGCTGCTGGAGTGATGCCAAGATTCAGACTATTTTTATTGTCTTTCTCGAAAATGCTCTCATACGTATATAAAACAGTACATGTAATTAAGAGTTAAAGCTAAATACAAAGGAGAAATGCGTCACATCGACACTTTACTGAAATCTGTACATGGCTTTCAGATATGAGGTCTTCATAGGTTCCAGTTTGGTGTTTAATGACTGCAGGTCTGTCGGCGGTGACAGCAACAGTGTGGAGGTGATTCGGAGATGTGGAACAGAGGTGGATTTGTGGTTGCCAGTTACTCGCAGCTCAGCACTGCAGTTTGCGGGTTTTGCGGAAAAGCTGCTTTGTCTCCCGCTGCACTTTCTGCCAGCGCTTCAGCGATGTGATCACCAGGTTCCCATCCTGATACTGACCCATGACCAGGTATGTAGCGTTGATGTCACTCATCTCATCACACGCGCACTCCAGACCATCTCTGAGCCACAGAGCTTCCTTCTGCAGGTCTGTCTGTGCACTCAGCTTGTATACCGTCTTGGTCTCGGGAACTATCTTGGCGTCTCCATTCACGTAGGAGATCTCCTTCACCTTAAACCTCAGGACTAAAGGATGAAGGAGAGATGGAAAGCCATTATAATCAAAGCAGAGACATTTTATAGAGTCAGAAATGGTTTCTAACTAAAACACAACAAAATCCAGAATAGTAGGAAAAGATCCCAGGATCCATACAGAAAAATGCAATAAACTTGTGACTTACTGAAATCTTTATTGCAATGACTGTGACCAATTTTATTCTCATTTTCCATCTTCACTTTGCAGGCGTCACACACATTTGGTACTGAAAACAGATAAGACTGTCAGGGTTATGAGATATTCCAGAGCATAAAGCTAAAACAATAAACAGTAGATGATCTCAGATTGTGGTTTAAGAGATTTAGTGCAGGCTTTACACACGTACATGAGAACAGTGTACGTATAACATTCCAACATAAGAAATCTGGATTTAAAGCAAACAAACAAACAAACAAACAAACAAAAACACTCTTCTTGTGGTTTAACCTGATGGTGAGAATATCAGGTTTATGTGTAAAGTAGTTCTTTTAGTTTTGAGTCACAGCTGTATTGAAGGTAAGATCCACATTAGTGAGGTTTGAAGTTTCAGTGAAAAGGAGCATAAAGCTCAAAGCATTTTAGTCATTATGAGCTTTATTGTTTTTTAATAATCAATAGGGCTCAGGAATGTGCAGTAAAAAGTAACACACAAAATAAGCAATACGATTAACTGAATTTTTGTTCATTTTAACCAATTATACATGACTGAGTAAAAATTTTTATAATGGGTCACATAGGCAAAGAAATAGCACAGAAACATGATCAGGTGTTTTTATTGTGGCTTTTGGTTGTTTTCGGTTGTTTCTAGGACCAAGATGAAAAAAATAATAATATGCTTATTTTGAGAGTTCTTAATTTTTGCGACATCTCTCCCATATCCTGGTAGTGGTAAAATTACCCTTCATAAAATAGTCATAACTTTTGTTCTGTCTGACATGTTCTAAACAAACCCAAACTCACAGTTTGAAGTGGGGAGTCTCAGCGTTAACACACACTGACAAGGTTTCCCGGGACGTATCTGTGTCACTTGGGTTTTTAAGTGTTATTAAACAAAAGTGTGAGAATATTTTACACAAATATTTAATATTATAATGATAATCACTGTACAGTAACCAGAATTAACCTGGGTGCATTTAATAAAACACCTATAATAAACTAACCCCCCCCCCCCCCACCAAACCTCACCTGTC
>JAQMYI010000040.1:1422720-1434651 GCA_030014275.1 Clariallabes melas
CTGAAAAATAATTACTCCAGTAAAGTATAGATACCAAAAATTTCTACTTAAGTAAGGTAACGAAGTATTTGTACTTCCTTACTTGACACCTCTGCGGATCACACATTTCGTACTCATTTCCCTAAGGTTCTTGTGATTCTGTAAAACTTCTTTGTGATAATGATCATCGTTAAAAGTGCTATACAAATAAAATTGAATTGAATTGAATGAAACGATTCCGTGATGTGTAGCCTCGTTTGAGGGGATCTACAGGATCTTACTAGGGATCTTTTTCACTCGAGCGAAAATGAAGGTGTTCCGCCTTCGTGAAACAAACCTCAGACTAATCCAATATAATTGTTTAACTAATTGGTGGCAGGGTGGTGTCGAGTCGAGTCGATGGTTCGAGTCTCACCTCGGCGTCTGCGCGTGTGTGTGGAGTTGCGTGCTTGTTCTCCCTGCGCTTGGTGGGTTTCCTCTGGGTGCTCCGGTTTCCTCCAGCAGTCCAAAGACATGCATAATTGGCGGTCCCAAAATTCACTGTACTGTGCGAGTGTGTGTGTGCTTGATCTTGTGTTCTGCAATGTATTGGCACCCTGTCCGGAGTGTACCCCACCTCCTGCCCTGAGTGCCCTGGGACAGACTCCAGGATAAGTGCTATAGAGAGAGAGAGAGAGAGAGAGAGAGTATTCATCTAAATTCCAGAATAAGTAGTTATGGTGCCAATTTATAATAATTGTGTCCTTCTCTCCGTCCTTCTATTCGAAAACCAGCTTGATGAATATTTATGAATATTATTATTTTTTTTTTCATCAGTGAAGAATCATAAAAGAATTCAGGAGCCTTAAAGCACTCGTTCTGATTTATTTTGTGGTTTTGTTGCTGATGAATCCATATTTTTCCCTTTAATTGATCTGGGAAAAAAAAATGCCATTAATTAAAATAATTGAATGGAATTAGTTTGAGGTATGTCTCAGCACGCCAGAACGTTTCGCCTATTAAACAAAATAGTTTTGTGTCATTTGTCTGATTAGTTTATTTGCTGCGAAGTTAAAAAGCCAGGGTTTGTAACTGCAGTTCTTCACACAGTGGGCCTCATTTATTAACCTTAAAACCCCCAGCAATTTTTTCAGCCATTTTTTTTCATTACTATAATTTAATAAATGTGGTTGGGGTTCGGGATTGTAAATATCGCGTGCCATAATTTTCCAGCACAACCTGGGCAAGAGAATGAAATGAGTTTTATTTCTTTTTGAGCCTCGACACACACATGACTGAGAATAAAACAAATGGCTCACAGGCACAGCACAGATTCACAGGGTCGCGTGTTTTTATGGTTTTTTTCTATTGTTGTTTATGTGCTCAAAAATAATAATTAAAATAAATTGAATTATAATATGAGGGTTAATATGTTGTTACAAAGTTGTGTGTAAATGTTTGTGAAAAACTTTCCACCAGACTTAAGCATTTCAGGGAAACTGATTTCTTCACCCTTGCGTGTGTGCGTGTGCGTGTGTGTGTGTGTGTGTGTGTTAATGAACGCCAATCACCTGTATTCCAGTAAATTACCATGCCTGTGCATAGCTAATTAGCATGAAGTGACGCCCACAAAACTCCATAAAAGGTAAAACTGCACAGGCAGCTGTGAGCACAAAATGAGCGATCAGGGTAAAGACTGCGAAATAAAACTTCTATTCTTATAGGATGGTTATAATATATATCAGTCGGTCTCAAACTTAAAGAGACCCAATTTTAAATCTTCTGAAATATATATATATTATATCACAACTCAGATCAACACATGAGACTCAGATAAATGGATGATGTCACTCTGTTTAAATAACATGGCTTTGCTTTATTACTTCTGGATACTTTTTTAATGCAAATACTGAATCATAAATACTATTTCATGTAAATATTAAACTTAATGACATAATTGGAAATTAAAAACTTTGTATTTATTTGTTATAAATGATCTCGTGCAGCCCTTCTGCAGTACCCTTATGGCCCTCTAGGGGGCTATGGCTGGTGTCTAGTAATAATAGTAATAATAATAATAATAATAATAAAACAGGCACAAATTCTTCCCTAGGCGTCTGTTTGCAGACACTCCGGCCCATCTTCTGTTTATACGCCACTTCTTGTATTATTATTATTAATTATTTGTTTTATTCGTCCTAATTTATGACTTTGTGTCAGCTCGAGTTCTTTTCGAGATTCTTGATTGAAGGGCAATAAAATAAAACAGCAGGTTTGGACTGAATGTTCTGCGTAGTGCCCTGAGTCATCTAGAGGGCGTGTTTCTGATCGAGAACTCTCCACAGCTCTTCTGTGAGCGTCATTTATGTTTATGTTTATTACACTGTAAATATAATAAACGTGAACATAAACAGCTTAAACTCTTCAGTAAATCCAGATGGAATAAAAGTGCCGTAATTCATGCAGATTACATGACATGAAGTTGAGGGTTACAGTATGTTAGTCTTCCAGGAACGTCCCGGTACGATGATATCACGAGACCTGATTCATCACATGAGTTTATTAATATCCTGATTCAATATTAATTCTTTTTGTTCTTTAGATTTTGTTAGAAACGTCACAGATAATTGACTCCTAGCTCACCGGACGCTGTACTGCCTGCCTGTGTGTGAATAGATTAGATCTACAGTATATACAGTAGCTTATAGCCAATAGTTTATTATCTATAGGATTATAGAGATGCTGCACCATAATACAACTACAGTGCAAACATACTGGATATAAACTACATTTGATGAATGATTTCATGAATTTCATGAATTGCTACACAAAGCAAATCGCCCTAATAACTGAATAGATTTTTCTAAACCCTCAGGAAGAAGATTAGGTTTATGAAAACCAAGAGGCTCAGCGTATAAACCGTATTGTATTGTACTGTATACAGTATCTCTAATAGCTGATGATACGAGGACAGCGGGACGGTTCTAACGCAGCCGGACTTCATGTTGGAAAAGTTTTTACATTTTTAAAGTATTTTTTCCACTTTTGGTAAAAAATGTAGAAATGGCTCGAAACAGAAAAGGACAGGAAGTCAAAATCCACACACACACACACACCGCAGTAGCCACATGTCGCGCACAGACGTTTTTTTAAGGCCCGTCTCCATCGTCTGCTTATTTGACATGGCACGCCGCTTGCTTACCATCAGCTGTCATCCGATCGGAATGCTGGAAATGAAAATATTACCCGCGACTGTCCGTCTTTCAGGAATTTTCTCTTTTAGTGCCTTGGATGGCGCACAGGCCCGTCTTTCAGTGCGCATTACGCCGAGACGCTCTTTCCCAGCGCGGGATTAAGAGTGTGAGAGAGCAGCGTGTGTGATTCAGACGCGGGCTTGATGAGCGAGCCTGAATGTGACACCGTGTTTTAGGAATAGTGGTGATTTCACTCGGGGCGAGAGAGAGGAGTGTTTGGATGCGGTTTGGGCAGCGACCGAGCCAGACTGAGGCCTTTTGTTCCACAGGTCTCGATTTCTGCTCAGACTAAGCATGGCTTTATCCATCACATCAGATTTATTCTCTCTGGACCGACAGCACGTATAACACACACACACACACACACACACACGTGCACATACAGTAAGTATACACACATTGAGATTGTAGTTTTTGAGCGCCACATTGGTCGAGTTTCTCCACCTTTATTGTTGTAGCGCAGCACAGGGACTCGCGACACGCCGCACGTTAGCATGCGGCAGAGCTAACAGTGACGTTATTCAAATTAAAGGGATACTTCGGGTTTCTTCAAGTCTGACCTAAATAGGGGCTGGGTATCATTTGGGTTTTTACGATATCGGTGCCAAATTAATATTTTTAAAAGATAACTGATGCCACAACGTGCCTGAACTGATACTTTTAAACGAAAAAAAAGAAGCAGAAAAAAATGGTGGATAACATTAAAGAATGACTTTAGCTAAAAAAATATTTATATTTATAATCTATAAAATATTTTTAATCTACAGTATACACATAATAAAACTGTAAAGTGGGCGTGTCTGTACATTGAAGATATTTGCAAAAAACTTTTTTGTGGGGACATAAGACGACTAATAGAAAACATGTTTTTTGGAATTTTTGTTTGTTTCTTTGTTTGTTTGTTTTACGCACCACATAAAAACTACTGATAAAAGTGAAAAACCTGCACAGGCAGCCGTGAGCATGAAATGAGCGATTCAAAACGTCTGATTAGATCTGATAAGACTGATTATAACGTACACTAGTGATGGTCGTTCATGAACACTTGGTTCTTATTGAACGGGTCTTTAACGTGACTCAGAAGAACGAGTATCTCGGAGAGCGATTCGTTCACTTTCTCCTGGACGCGCATGCGCAAATCATCACAAAACCTCCGTAGGTTATGTACAGGTAACAGTAATGAGTCGTTACCTTTGAGTCTTCTAGTCTGAGTCGTTTGTTTTTTTGTCACGTGACTCTCATCGACGCTATGCGGTGCAATAGATTCAAAAGAACGAACGACTCGGACTAGAAGACTCCTGAGGAGAACCGCTCAATTCTGTTTCCTGTGCACTGCACTGCATAGCGTCTATAGGAGTCACGTGACAAAAGAACGAACGACTCGGACCAGAGCCGCTCATTCTGTTTATAATATGTCCTTAGCTGCATTATAATATTTTCATTACTGGAACTGTAGACAGAATTTGTGTTTGTAGACGTGTTGGGGGTCTGTTTAAGATAAGATAAGATAAAATATACCTTTATTTGACCCACAGTGGGTAAATTTCAATGTTACAGCAGCAAAGAACATAAAGTAGTGACAGTTCCGTGTATAAAGACAAAAAGAGAAAAATAGACATAATAAAAAAAGAAATACAATTATTTATACACAGTACAATTTATAAATACAAAAAAAAGCAATACAACACACTGTTTACACTTTCAATCAAATCAAATTGCACTCGGTAATATAATATTGCACAGGTAGGAGAAAAAGACGTTATTGCACAGATATCATGCGATAATATAGCTATTGTTTAGGATATTGTAACTACGTATATTGTAAAAAAAGAAAGGTATTGAAACAACAGTATATCGCAGTAATAATGTCAGTGTGCGGTGAGTCGTTGACTTGAGTGATTTATTGAAAATGTAACGTTTTATTTTAATTCTGATCAAAAGAACAAAATGAACTAAATTAATCAAAAAAAAAAAAAGATTTAAAGAACAGAGTCACTAAAATGATTCAAACGTCTCATCACTAATGTACTGTATATCAGCCGGGCCAGAACTTAAAGAGACCCAATTTTAAATCATCTGAAAATATTCTGCGCTCCACTGAAACCTTTAATCCCACTCTGATCATCACATGAGCCTCAGATAGATTCATGATGTCACTTTGTTTAAATAACATGGCTTCGTTTTATAACTTCTGGTTACTTTTTTAATGTAGAATATAGACTTTGTTTTATCGCTGCAGGAAGAGGAGTTTTTTTTCTTTTTTTCAGATTTTCTCCCTAATTTAGTCGTTTCTCATTCCCACTCGTCACTAGAGGCTCCCACATCAAGGCGGTAGCTCAGTGGGTAAGACCTTGGCCTGTGGTTCAGAAGGTCCCAGGTTGAAGATAAAATGTGAGTCACTCTGTATGAGGGTCGTGTGCCGTGCTGTAATGTCACTGATCGATGTTGTTCAGTTCGCCTGGCGATGCGCATCATGTTATTACTGATCTGTGTAAGTACTGTATGTACTGTATGTACTGTAAGTACTGTATGTACTGTACACTCCTCAGATAAATGATGGGAACTCTTAGTCCCGGTTTGACTTGAACAGTCCTTAGATATACTCGAGTATATCTGTGTTGGATTTGTGTTGTTTTGTAAGAGATGAATATGTTTATGCTAACAAAACAATCCAGAAAAATCCTTCATGGAGCGGCGTCCAGACCCGCCCACTTCAGGAGACGAGTGCAGACAGGACGTCTCCTCGAGTGACGCGGATCACCACCAGGTGGTGGCAGTGCCCACCTCAACCCTCTAATTACACCACGCCGGCAGGGCTCCATCACGCTGCAGAGACACACGTGTGTGTGTGTGTGTGTGTGTGTGTGTGTGTGTGTGAGAGAGATTTAAAATCCGGTGGGTGTTTAATTACAAACTCCTGCAGTAGGTTTGTGTGTAACAGTGGGATCGAGGCTCGTGTCCTCCGCTAACATGACAATCAGCCTCTCAGTATCGGAGAAACACAGACCTGCGTGATCAGTCTCACACACACACACACACACACACACGTCACTCACATGTTACTCACGTAGCTGCGCCGTCCCACGTTTGCTCTCACTTCAGCACTGAAGTTCATCGTTTATTGTTTGTTTACTTGTTTGGCTGATTTTTATGTTCAACTGCTTTTTGTTTGTTCGATCTTTTGGTTGGTTGTTTGGTTTGTTGGATTTTGTTTGTTTTGTTGTTTGTTTGACTGGTTGGCCAGTTGTTTATATATTTGTTTGGTTGGCTGTTTAACTGGTCGTTGGTTCGTTTATTTTGTGGAATAGTAATCACTTGTTTGTTTGCTTGTTTTTTTTTGGTTGAAAGTTGAAAGTTGACAGTTATTCGTTTGTTTTTTGTTAACTGGTCTGCTTTTTGTTTGTTCGATTGGTAACTTTTGTTTTTTGTAAAGTGATCAGTCAGTTTCTTTTATTGTTTTCTTATTTGTTCTGTTTCTTATCAGTTGTTTAGCTTGTTTTTGTTTGTTTAATTGATTCATCAGTCATTTGTTTTAATTAGTTTTCAGGTAAAAAAAAAAACCTTATTTGTTTTTAGTTGTAGTTTGTTTGTTTTTGTTTGTTTGTTTGTTATTTTTATCATTGATCTCAGTGCTGTGTAACATTCAGAGATCTCACTGTAACCTCAGGACAGACGAGTTTATGCTTCTTGTTTTAAGAGTTCTTGGTAACACAACACACTCTGTTTTTGTTTGTTTGTTTGTTGTTGTTTGTGGATAAAAGAGTGACTGGTGAGGGAGCGACTCCGCTTCATCACACCAGCACATCACTAATTATTTCCCTGTAACAGCACGACCCCTCAGTGATTCAGCGAGCAGACAGGTGTCTCTCTCTCCGTCCTCATTCACGTCCCACCTGTCTGTCTGTCTGTCTGTCTGTCTCTCTCTCTCTGTGCTCTTATGTTTAATGTTCTCTGCCCTCTGGTTCTTTGCCACCCTGCCTTCATCAAACAGACAGACACAGAGAGAGACAGAGGGAGAGACAGAGAGAGACAGAGAGACACAGAGAGAGACAGAGGGAGAGACAGAGAGAGAGAGACAGAGGGAGAGACAGGTAGAGACAGGGTGGTAGAATAAAACAAAGGAGAGAAATTGGATGAGGTGAGAAAGAGTGACAGGAAAAGGAGAAAATAAATAAAATAAATAAAGAGGTAAATGTGTGTGTGTGTGTTTGTGTTTGTTTGTGTTTGTGTGTGTGTAAGTGTGTCTGTGTGTGTACAAGTGTGTGCATGTGTAAGAGTATCTGTGTGTGTGTGTGTGTGTGTGTGTGTGTGTGTATAAATGTGATAATTAACCGTGTTAGCACCGGTGCTGTGATTTACGGTGCTGAAGAGCAGAGAGTTAAAGTGTCACTGCAGATTTCCACGCAAATTCGTCATGTGGTTTCTAGCACACACACACACACACACACACACACACACACACGCACGCGTGTGCATAAATGCACCTCAGTACAGTTGTTCAGCGCTCCAACGCACATCTGCTTTAAATCGTGGCTCATCTCAGAGGACGACTTAAACACATTCAGCTCTGGCGCAACACACACACACACACACACACACACACCTCACACAATTTACACACACTGTACGCACTTCACTCACATGTCACACACACTTTATACACTATATACGCACTTCGCGTCTTTTTTTACACAATTTTTTTTATTGTTGGCTTTGTTTATTTGTGGGTTTTATTTGTTTGTGGGTTTTTTTGTTTGTTTTTGTTTGCTTGTTTTGTTTGTTTTGTTTTTTCGGTTGGTTATGTAAGTCTTTGACTCTCCATTGGTTGGTTTTTGCTTGTTTGTTTTTTGTTTATTGGTTTCATTGTTTTTTGTTTGGTTTGTTTGTTCAGTTTGTTTGTTTTAGTTGTTGATTTGTTGCTATAATTGGTTGCTTTGATTTTTGTTTGGTTGGCTCAGATTTGTGTGATTTATGTTCGCTTTTGTGTGTTTGTTTTTTTTAGTTGGTTAGTTTTTAATTGTTTGTTTGATTTTTGTTTGGCTTGCTTGTTTGGATAATTTTTTGTTTGTTTTAGTTGGCAGGCTCTTGTTGGTTTTGTTGGTTGTTGATTGTTTTTTGTTTGTTTGTTTGTTTGTTTGTTTTTGTTTGTTTGTTTGTTTGGGTAATGCTGAAAGTAACAGACCCATGAGTAACTCTAGTCGCGGGCAGCGTCGGAGGGTCTGCATTACGCTGTGTGAGGTGCAGCAGCAGCAGCAGCAGCGCCCCCTGCAGGTCTGAGATTGTTAACGTCTACAATCAGCACAGACTCCAGATCAGTATCGAACTCTTCCAGTCTGAACACAGTGTTTATTTTGCGGGTGTTTGTTTCCCCTTAAATGTGGTTGTTGTTCAGACGCTCAACTAATTTAATTCGTCTGGTGTGTGCGTGCGAGTGTGTGTGTGTGTGTGTGTGTGTGTGTGTGTGTGTTTATATTAAATATAATTTTTCCATTCTTTGGTCTATATATGGTTTAAATTTGCTTGGAATCTCTCTGGTGTGTTTGTGTTGTGTGTGTGTGTGTCAGTGTGTGTTAAGCATTTGTTTGAGTGCGTTGCTAGGTTTGTGTGTGTGTGTGTTTATTAGTATGTGTTGAGAGTGTATTTGATTGTTTTTTTGAGTGTGTGTACATGTGTGAGTCTGTCGATAAGTGTGTGTGTGTTTGAGTTTGAGTGTGTGTGTGTGTGTGTGTCAGTAGATAGAACCATTTTTGTTGTAGTTTGCATCTAGTGCTAATGCGATGCTGTGTGTGTTTGTGTTGTGTGTATAGAAGAGTGTGTTTGATAGTGTGTGTTTGTGTGTATGTGTGATTAACAGTGTGTATGCGTCAGAGTGAGAGTGTATGCGTGAGTGTGTTTGGTTGCATGTGAGAGTTGCATTTGTAAGAGTACTTGTTTGTGTGTGTGTGTGTGTGTGTGTGTGTGTGTGTGTTTCGCTACAGGGTCGTGTCAGTGGATTAGAAGCGTCTCTGGTTGTGTTTAGTGCTGATGTGTGTGTGTGTGACTCATGGAGAATTATATTTGTACTTTTGAACATGAAAATGTTCTTTTAATTATCGCCTTTAGCAAAAATAATGATTACACACGCACACACACACACACACACACACAGTAGAGGAATATCCCGTAACCTCACTGCAGAGGTATTTCTGCCTCACTCAGCTCACGCGTTCCGTCATGCGGACTCAGTAACGTATTTCACTTGTGCAGTTCCTCGAATGACCACTAGGGGCTTCAAAGCTGAGTGCATCCCCTTAGAGCCGCATGTAAAAATGTCTTTACAACAGAAATAAAGATGTTTACAGCCTGGTGCAAACGAAAAATAATAAATAAATATGATTTCAGTCCCGTTCATAACAACTGTACAGGGGGAGAATTTGTTTTGAATTCTTTTTCATTTTATAAGCCATAAAATTATGCATAATTAGGGGCGTGGCTGATATGACAGCTACGCATAACTTTAGCTAACTGGAGTTGTTGTAGTTTGACTTAAAACAAGGAATTAAATCAGATGCAAAGTTAGCATACAGAGCCTTGCAAAAGTATTCAACCCCTTGAACTTACACGTTACAACCACAAATGTAAATGTATTTTATTGTGATTTTATAGGATAGACGTGCCAAGCCGGGAGAGACACACCCCCAAAAGACTTAATTGACTCGGGCGGGGCTGATTACACTTTTCAGATATTTATTAGTCAGAAATGTATTATTTTCCACGTGCCACTTTGTCTACGGGGCGAGACACCGCGTACATTAACGTTAGCCACCGTAGCGTTTTAGTTAACAGAGGCGTTTGTCCGGTTCTCCTGATCCGAGCGAGACGGAACACAGCTCCTCTGACTCGTTATTTCCCACAAGCTGCTACTTGAGCCAGGATTTAAACAATAGCTCGTGTTTCGAGGTTGCAGAGTTGGTGTTGGGCAACTTACGAAACTGTGAAACAGATCTGGGTGAAACGTTTCTGCTGCGGGTTCTGGCCGTGTGTGGATTTGGCGATCACGGTTCCACACCAGCGCTAATGTTTATGTATCGTACTTGGCGAGTGGAGCGCTTATTGGGATAAATATTTATAGTTTTCCTTTTTGTTCCACACACACACACACACACACACACACACACACACACACACACTGGTTAGGGCTCAGTAGTAAAATCAGAGCCGACGGCCGAGTTTGAACTTCCACACGGTGTGTCGGGTTCGAGACCCAGTGACGGGGACGAGGTCGCGACCTGAAGACGGACGTGGAGTCGAACAGATAACAGAGTGAATCACGGTGCTGCCCGCCGCCGACTGATCATGTGACCGTGGAGTGGGAGGTTCCAGGACTCGCCTCGCTGGAGTTAGTTTTAAACACACTCATACACACACATACACACACACACACTCATACTGTACACACACACTCATACTGTACACACACACTCATACACTCACATACACACACACACACTGATACACACACACTCATACACTCACACTCATACACTCACATACACACGCACACACTGATACACACACTCATACACTCACATACACACACACACACAGTGATACACACACACACACACACACACACACTGATACACACACACACACACGCATACACTCAAACTCACACACACTCACACATACACACACACACACACACACACACATGCACACCTGCACATTTTTCCTGATTATTTGCTCTAGAACAGGATCACACAACTGATAAGTAACACTGCATAATCTGGCAACCCTGTCAGCACCTGTCCCACAAAAATGAGGGAGAAAGAAAGAACATGAAAGAACTATAAAAAGAAAGAAGCAAAAAGAAAAAGGTGAAAGAAACAGAATAAGGAAAAAAGAAAGAAGGAAACAAATAGAGACTGTAAAACATGACAATTAATAGGAAATACTGTAGTAAGAAAAAGTTATAAACAAGAGATAGAAAAAGGAAATAGACGAATAAAAGAACTGTGGAAGAAAGTAAAAAATAAAAAATAAGAAAGAATGAACGACCAAACTCAGGGAAAAGCAAAATAAGGAAAAGGAGGAATGAGAAAAGAAATGACGGGGAACGGTGAAAAGAAATAATGTCATGTAGATAAAGTGGTTTGGAAAAAGAAAAACGTGGAAGAGAAGAAAAGAGAGGAGGATGTCGAGGACACCGGGAGAAAGAAGGAGATGAAAGATCTGTAGGAAGAGAAGAAAACACCAACAAAAGATCTTTGGAATGAAAGAAGGAAAAAATAAAAAAGACTGAGGGAATAAATGAAAGAAATAAAAATAGAAATGAAAGAAAACATGGAGGAAAAGAACAACGTGAAAGAAATAACGATATAAATAAGAGGAAAAACGAAGGAAAAGAAAGAAATCGATAAAGAAAGAATAAAACAATAGAGAGGAAGATGAAGAAAGAGGAAGATCTCTAGATTCGCTCATTTTCGCCCAATTTCTGATCAAAAGTCTTTATTAGACTCATATAACGCCACGCCCGGATCTGCACCAGTAAGCGCTCCATTATAACCATTAAAACCATTAAACCCATTAAATCCTGATGGGAAAATCTGTATTGGAAGTCATTAGGCCATTAGGAAGTGTAGCAATTTCTCTAAATGTTTTCATAATTCAGCAGGAGGTTGGACATTTGTACACCATCCACACACACACACACACACACCCACACGCACACGCACAC
>JAQMYI010000040.1:1449927-1465245 GCA_030014275.1 Clariallabes melas
AACCTCGCACACACACACACACACACACACACACACACACACACACACACACACACACACACAAATATCATGTGGGAACTGGATTGTTCACAGGAGAGAAGGGGCCACTTGGAAAAGCAACTGAGGGTTGAAAGGTGTGTGTCTGTGTGTATCTGTGTGTGTGTGTGTGTGTGTGTGTGTGTGTGTGTGTGTGTGTGTGTATATATGTGTGTGGGTTCCTCGACGGGAGCTTGAGGGTTCATGGCGTTTCAAACGGGTTCTACTCGTATAAAAGGGCATCAGACGGCGTGTCTGACACAATGTTTATTTATCTTTCATAACAACAACATCATATTAAAGACACGCCCACTCGCCTCTCTCTATTTTTTCATCTCTCTCTCTCTCTCTCTCTCTCTCTCTCTCTCCCGTATCTGGTCATCTGTCTGTCTGTCTCGCTCTCGGCCTCTCTTTCATTCTTTTTCATCACTTTCTCTCTCTCTCTGTCTCTCTCGAGACGCTGCGCAGGAAAGCCTCATTACCCTGAACATGCGATGACCTTTGACCCCGGCTGCTGCGTCATTGTCCATACCTGGCTGTACTCTGTAACACAGTGTGTGTGTGTGTGTGTGTGTGTAATTAGCTCTCTGTCTGTGTGCTGTTTGGTGAAGAGGAAGCCGGTAATCTCTCAGTAATATCCTGTTGTGTTTCAGGCTTCGTCGCCGTGTTGTTTTAGTTTATTGCGTTTTTTCCCGTCTGCATTAATATTAAAAATATATCCCGCTCGTCTCCCCCGCGGCGCCGCGGCCCTTCTGACCGGCCCGGATTCTCCGTCTCGGATCGTCTCTGAGATTTGTGTAAATATTTGCCGGACGGCTCGGGACGGTCCGAGTGCTCGGGTTTGATGAGCAGTTAATAAACGTCTCCGTGCTCGACTTCCTCTCCGCTTTATTGCTTTAATTCCCTTAAATCAATTCACAGACGGGTCAAACCCCGGCTTCGCCCCGACCCGACTCCTCTCCGTGAGCTACTACACAAACATGCGCTCGAGGTCGACAACTCGTGGGACTTTTACATCCTCACACATTTTTCCCAAAACAGAAAAATTTTTAATTTGTTACTTGTTACCAACATTTAAAAATGTACACACCGTACAGTCTACAGTCTACAGTCGACCCAATGTCTGTTAAAGTTTAATAATATTTAGTTAAGGTATAAAATTGTAATTAAAATACTTTAGCAAACATGTTTTCTGTGAAATCTTTACTCTATAGGGGATTTTATTTATACATTTTTGTTTTTAAAGCTGAATTTTTATAATTTTTTAAATTAATGCTCTATAATTTCAGATTAATCTCGTTTATATTACTGTACATACTTAACCGGCAGAGCTTAAATTCAATAATGTAAAAAATGTCAAAGTGAAAAATGTCAGAAATTTCTAAGAATATTTTTTTAATGAAAAAAGATACAGGTTTTTCTCAGGTTTATGTAAAAAAATATCTTGAAAATATTTTAAATATATTAAAAATGTCAAAATGAAAATTTTTGAATTATTAAATTTTTAAAAAATAAATTGTTTATGAAAATGGTTTTTTCTCATGTGTACAGTAGTTTAAAATAAAACTTTAAAAAATATATATATTTTTAAAATATATATTTTTTTAAATATTGAAACTGTTAAAAATATGAACAATGTTCAAGTGAAGAATGTTAAATTATTACATTTACAAAAAATTTTAATGTTCATGAAGAAGCTTCAGGTTTTTCTGTTTTTTTTTTTCTTTTTCTTATTATTTTTTCTTTAAGTTTGCAAAATTCAGATTAATTGATTAGCCCTTCAAGTTAATTAAATTCAGATTTTATTTAGTTTTAATTAAATTCGAATGCAGGTAAAAGTTTGTGTTTGGCTGTAAGAATGTACGCTCATATTTATAATCATCTAAAATGAGGGGTTTTTAGCATCATTTTAAAATGAAACATTTGAGTTCAAATTTTGCACAATTTATTTCTCAAAAACTTTATTATTTTTTTCATGTTAAACCTGATATATACTCTTACACAAGATGAAATAGATGTAATAGATGCAAGTTGCTTTAAGTGTTTTGTTTGTATTTTTCTGGTCCAGAAATGTTCTCTCCTCCTTTGTAACAGAGTTGACCCCCCTAGCATGTTTATTTAAAAAGCTAATAATGGTAGGGCATAAGCTAAAGGGCTAAAGGGCAGGAGTAGCTTGTTGGTTAAGGGTTGAACTAGTGATCGGAAGGTCTCAGGTTCAAAGCCCACCACCACTGAGTTGCCCCTGTTGGGCTCTTAATCCTCAGATATATAAACAGATGAAGATGTAAGTCGCGTCTGCCAAAGGCTTTAATGTAAATGTAACGCTGCGTGCTCTGTTTAACAGACAGGGTGTCAGGGGTGTGAGGTAATTCCAGGTGTAGGCAGCAGAGGGCGTGAAAATGACAAACGGCTTCTTTAAAGATTTAAATCTGCTTTCAGTTGTTTTATATCATTGGGACAAACTGTGTATCAAAGGAAATGAGGAATTCAAGATGATTCTGTTTTATATTTCTTTCTTTATTATTAATAATAATTATTTAATTATCAGAACAGTAATGTATAAATGAAAGCTGCGGGATTTTCATGCAACAAATGAAGCAGGTTCGGACAGTGAAAGTCCTCTGAAGAACTGCGGCTGGTCCTGCAGGACGCTCAGTAAAACTTTGTGGCTAATTTCTTTATAAAACTGCACAAATTGTACCTGATACTAATTTTTAAGCAAAGCATCGTCACATCAGTTATTGACTTTGTTTCAGTAATTACTCTTTACTCCTCTTTATAGTGTTTTTTTTTTCAAAGTACTGTACAGTGGAACCTCGGCATGCGAATTAAATCGCCAGAGGCGAGTTCTTAAGAAGAAATTCCGTATTGTGAAACGCATTGTCCCATAGGAAATAATGTAAATGCAGATAATCCGTTCCAGCCACCCAAAAATATTACCAATATTACCAATTTCCAACTCTATAATAATAGAATTTAGAAAAGACATGTAAGTGGAATAAAATATGAAATAAATAGACATTAAACCTCACTTAACCTTAATTTATGATTCCTCTCGCGGCTCCCTTTTCTTCTTGCTAACATTCCTGTGACCCGCGGTGCTACAGTGTGTGTTCACTAAATCTTACACAAAAAAACCCCGCGTGAGACTTTTACGCAGTACTGCAGCCACTGTGTCCTACTGAGCGTCCCGCTGACCGAGCCACGGTTCTTCTGAAGACTCCAACTGTTGGACCTGCTTCTTCGTTTTTTGCATAAAAAGCCCCAGGAGCTTTCGTTATATTTTTCGTGTGTACACTGCTCTCTTACATAATATGCTGCTCTCTTTTCTGGCATATAAATAATCTTCTGTAACAGTTACTTTTGTCCTGGAACACTAATGTTTGGAAACCAGAAAGTTTTTTTTTTTGTTGTTGTTGTTGTACTGACTCAATTCAATTCCATTCAATTTTATTTGTATATCGCTTTTAACATTTATGGAAATAATTTAGAAAAATGTAAGGGAATACGCATGAATTATAATGATCAGATTGTTCCTTCTGAGCGCCTCATTTTAAATGTAGTTCATTCATCTCAGGTTTCATTTAGTTTTAATTCAATTCACATGCAGGTAAAAGTTTGTTGAACAAAATGTTAAAATGAGTTTAAAACTAAAAACGTTTTCAAGTTTCAGGTTTTATTGTCATGTGCACAGTAAAGAAACATGTTACATACATGTTTAATGTATAAAATGAAATAAATATAGATATAAAAAGAATAGGTATAAAAAAATAATATATATATATATATATATATATATATATATATATATTAAACACGTATAAAAGAAATAAGCAGAATACGAAAATGAAAAAATGAAAATGTGAAAAAATATAGAAATATGAGAATACTGTATATAAATACTGTATACTGCAGAGTCCGCAATGAAAGTCCTAAGATCTGTGTCAACAGTCAGATACAGTACAAAACAAAGTTCTAGAACAAATCTAGAACAAAGTTTATAGCAGAAACACAGCGATGGGAATCAGGAGGGTCCTGATGATACGACATCATCACGATACCTGTGTGTGGATTCCATTTGTATTGCTGTTCTGTAAGTATCAGGATTATCTATCTATTATTATATAAATATCCTGATTCAATATTAATTAGATTTCAGTGTGAATAGTGTCGAGTTCAGGATTACAGAGGAGCTGCAACATACAACCACCTCAAATACAAGTTTATAATGAAGGTAAAACGATATGGGAGTCAATGTGGTGATTCATTAGAACATTAAAAATTAGAAGATATATATTTATACACATGTGCACAAATTGGTTTATTCGATTCCTAGCAATTAATGACTTACTGATGACAGTAGCGGTACCGGTCACTAGGGGCGCTGTTCTTCCTCAGTTTCACGCAGGACGCCTCTGTTTGGACAAAACCTAGAATCTGATCTCAGAGACGCTCTAGACAGTTCTGAGATCAGTTTTAGAGTCACAGATCCAATCTAACAGGATTCTCGTTCTGTTCTCAGATCTGTTCTCGTCTACAAGTTCCAGGTTTAAAATGTCTCCAGTGAGACGGCCGAGTCACATTTAGCGTTTCAGGAATTCAGATGTAATAAACATAATTAGAAATGTATTTATATTATAAATTCCTACCTGTCAGGTGCAGGTTTTGTTATTATTATTATTAGACGAATTTTATGTTGTTGTGTTCAAACTGATACATCAAATTTCTTTTACTAGATTTCTTATAAAAAAAGTCTAAAACCTGAGACGTGTGAGAAGGAAATAAAAACAGGTCCGAACGTCTGCGTGTGGACGAGAGAGACGCTTAATTATGAACCCAAAACTTAATAAAATAAATTTCACGTGTGTTACGAGGTTGTGATTTTCCCGTAAGCTGGAACATAAAAAAGAAGGTGAGTGGTTTTTTTTTTTTTTTTAGTCGTCTGTAAAACAGTGTGTGGGTTTTTTCCCTTCGGGTGTTTTTTTTTTTCTTTTTTTCTGTAGAGTTTGAGGCTTTCGGGGAAATCGAGTTCCCTGTTTTGTTTTTTGTTTTTTTTGTGTTTTTTTTTTTCGAGTGTCCATTTAAGCCACCTGGTCATGACATCATTAACGAGGTGGCGTCATGTGACACTGGCTAACGAGCGGACGTTTTTATGGGAAAGAAATCCCATCTGTTTTAAGGAAACAGTCACTCAGCCAACCGCTAATGATGACGACTTTATTAAAGAGAAAAAACCCAAGGACTTGAAGTGAAGCAAAAAAAAAAAAAAAAGAATATAAAAAAAAGTTATAAAGTTGTGTAAACATCCACGAGGCCGCGCAGCGACGCTTGGGAGTAACGCAATATGGCGGCTTTATTAAATTAACCCGAGGTGTCGTAATCTCTGGACGCGTTAGCAGCGCGTTAGTAATTCTTTATAAATCTGTTTTATGTCATTTGCTCTTCCTGCCCCATCACAGTTCCTGTTATTCCCATGAGACAAAGCCGCCTCGTAATCCCGAGTCAGAGCGCTTCCAGAAGGCCGAGGCAGCGTGACTCAGCGTGACGACGCCATAAACCCCGCGCTCTGGCGCGCAGACGGAGAAACAAATGGCTTCTGGGAAAAAGACGAGCTCGCTCCGAGTGTCACTCGTCAGCCCGCGATCGCTCGCGGCGTTAAACACTCGCTCTGATCCCACTGATGTGGGTTTAAAGATCCGTCGGTTATCTGCTGCGTCACACTTTCACTTCATCAGCGCTTCACTCCTTCATTATTTCACTCTTTTAGTTTCATCCGTTTGTTATTGTTGCGTCTTTTACTTTAACTTTTCCACTTTTTAACCTTTAACTTCTTTACACATTTTCACTCTCTTACCGTTTTAGTCTCACATTATTTAACTTTTTCATTTTCTTTCACTCCTTCACACACTCGGCCCTTGAGCTCGAAGGAAACTTGGCGGAGGGAAGCTGCTGCAATCGCGCGTACATCATGGAATTTCCTCTTTTCTTTTTTTCTTCTTAGTGTGAAAGATTTATTAGAGTGAGTTTTGGCGTGTGAGGCGGCCCGAGCCTCTCGCACGCTGCCAGCGCTCTCGCTTTCAGGGCTGCAGAGAGGCTTTTCTGTGAGCACTCAACACAGCTAGCGCAAGATGAAACGCCGAGCGCCATTAGCTAATTAAATAAGCGGACTGCGCATGAGGCGACTTTTACCCCGCGAACGCCGGCGGAAAGCCGATCCGTCTGGGCCGCGCCGTCACCTTGACGTTAATGAGTTCTTACCAGAACGGGACGCTGACATCCCCGGGCTGTCCGCTCCGCTTAGCGCCGGCCGTGTTTCAGTTAGCGCTGGCTACCTGTTTGTCACGACGTTGTTACACACACACACACTCCTGTCGACGATGTTTGTTCTGGCCGCACTGCTGCAGGAAATAAAACACTCAGTGTGAGGAAGGCGAGTTACGGCCGATCGTCCTGCAGCAGCGCTAAGAGCAGGTTTTATCAATAAAAGCGCGATACGCTGTACGTTTTATCACATGTTACGTTGTTCCACTGCAGTACACGATCCCTGGAATGAGCCGTTACTATGGAAACGGTAACAGCAGTAACATTTTTAGGTAATATCAGCAATAGTTAGCGGGCTAATTACTTTAGTTCGTTGTATTTCCCCGCTCTCGTGACCCTTTAGTGTAATATTCTGTGCGCGTTGCTATTACTGCTAATTATCCACTAATATCACGTGTTCTCTATTTCATATTCCCGCTGATTACTTCCTGTTTCCTCCGCTAATAAGAGCTAGCATGTGTGTGTTGTGTGTTGATTATTTTTAATTTCCCTCTTCATGTCTGGGATCCATTAAATTGTCTCTTCCTGTTTTTTTGCGTTTTTTAAATTAATAATTGATTTCATTAAAATTTTCACAAACTAAAAGGGTTTTTTATCTTACGTCTGGTTTCCCCGGCGTCCTGGACCGTTCTCACGTGTGACCCGACGCTCCGTTCGTTCGTTATAAAAACGTGTAACGCGGTCCACATGTGAAGGGCTGAGGGGCGTGTCCGTGTGTGTGTTAGCGCACTTCATCGGGAGACTGGCATCTTGGCTCGGTGTCCCAGGTCTCGCGGATGCCTCGTGCTTGTTTTTCCTGGTCGGAAGACGTCGGGCCAAGATTCTGTTGCGTCGTAAAACCTTTCCTGTCAATCAGGACGCTAATTTAATCCAGTCTCTCTTTTCCCTTATCCGCTTTTTCTCACTATCACATTTTTTTTTTTAGTTCAGTCTTAAAATCTCCCTGATCACCGTACGAATCTCTGCTCTTAGTGTAGCATTATCATTATTATTATTATCATTATTATTATTATTATTATTTAATTCATTAATGAATAATTAACTTTAGCACAGAGCATATTTTTGCTCTTACGCTAATCAGGTTTGACCGCGCCGCTAGGAACCTCTAATTTCCCCAGCGCTTACAACCTACCCGCGAACGTCGTCACGGAGACCGTGAGTCTACGATGCTCGCGCATTGTGTCAGAACTGGACCCGAATCCAAGCTTTAATCGGTTTAACCTCAACGTCGAGCCTTATCGTGTTACCCGCTCCGCACCGGGCCTCAGCGTTTCAAAAGGTTTTAAATCCAGATTCCCAGCAGACGCCCGAGAGCTGCATGTGCTGAGAGAGTTTCCCGTCTCGCTAATGACCCTCATTCAGCCCCGTCTTACACCACAGGGACGAACGGCTACGTCTTGACCGGCTGAGCCGATAATGGACTTTAACAGAGCGACGTCAAGGCTCGTTCCGTTAATATTTACACTGCTAATAACAGCTAGCATGTGTGTTAGCGTCACGTTTTTGACACGTGCAGTTAGAAATGTGTCTTTTACGTGTAATTTTACAGCTCGCTGCTACCGAGCCGATGACACACGCCGTGTATAATAAGATACCGTAGCGTGGTGTTGATGAGTTCTCCATAACGGCAGCTCTGACAGGAGTGCAGGTTTATATCAATGCGCTCGCTCTGGTATGTTATCGTTCACAGGGGCGTGTACATCGAACGCGGTGCGTACGGAAGGAGTCTCCAGTGTCACCAAGCCGAGAGCTTCGGAGGATCCGCATCATTAAAAGGTTAAAAATTCAGACTTTTCAAAACAGTGTGCACAAACCGCTGTGGTGTAAGAGGAGTTCAGCACTTGGGGACGTGCAGAAACAGGAAAATAATCAACATCTACAGTATGTGGTGGCAGTAATGCTGTAAAATGTGTGGAGTATTTTCCCGTAACGGCACAGGGTTTGTTCTTTACAGAAAACATTACAGAGGACACAGTGTAGATGTGTAGAGTTTTGCAAGGAATAGAGGCAAGACAGCCATGTGTGTGTGTGTGTGTGTGTGTGTGTGTGCGGAATTTGCAGCTTCCAATCCACTTGCTTCTTTCCAGACACGCCTCACGTGTATACCCCCAACCCTCTCCCTCTTACTCTTACTCTTTCTACATCTTCTCTTTGCTCTATTTCCATCTTTCTCTCTCTCTCTCCTTCTCTCTCTCTCTCTCTCTCTCTCTCTCTCTCTCCTTCTATCTCTCTCTCTCTAGTTCTGTGGTTTTGGATTCATCACACTCCAGGATGCAGAATTCCCAGCATTGTTACACACACACTCTCTTTTCCTCTCATTTTTCTCTTTTGGTTTTTGCTCACACACTCCGAACCCAAACACCGGCTGCAGTATTGAGATCACACACCAGCTGTGTTGCGGATTTGTGGAGGTGTTTATGAAATGTGTAAAAGTTGACTGGATGATTTTTCGTCAGAACGCTGATTAAATAATAAACTTATTGCTTTAACACCAGCGATTAAAGGTGCAGTCTGTTGTACTTGTAGAGCCCTCTGCTGGCCACGAGGCGAACTGATAGTAATAATGCTGTAATAATGAATGAACCTTGTCTTAAATTGACTCCGCCCCATTGTTTAAACACTAAAAAGAGGCGGAGCTAAGCAGATTCCTGTCCTAATGGGCCGGAGCCTGTTTTGGTTTACAGACCAAGAGTCCATCTGTATCGTGTCTTTAGTAAATGGCACCTTCTGTATCACATCCAGCTTTTCCACAAACACTAAGCATATATATACACACACACACACACACACACACACACACACACACACCATAATGAGCAAACACACTGTCCAGATTAATTTACTCTGTCACCCGCTAATAAACAAAACAACAAAGACCGACGTTATGTTCTGAATTTGGTAGCTTGGGAAGTGTGTGACTCTGTGTGGGTGTGTGTGTCTGACACTGAGTGTATGTAATTCATTGATTATGTATATGTTTACAGTATGTAGGCAAAATGTCCACAAGAGCATCATCATTGCTGTCATATTAATCATAATTACCATCACGTTAATCGTCATCAGCGTCATATTAATTGTCTTCATCGTCATGTTAGTCGTTATCTCCGTCATGTTAGTCGTCATCAGCGTGATGTTAGTCGCCATCGCCATTGTGTAAGTCCTCATTAAAGTCAAGTTAGTCATCATCGCCGTAATGTTAATTGTCATTGCCGTCATGTTAGTCGTCATCTTCGTCATGTTAGACCACATTAAAGTCATGTTAGCCGTCATCGTCGTCATGTTAGGTGTCATCTTTGTCATTTTGGTCCTCATTAAAGTCATTTTAGTCATCACTGCTGTCATGTTAGTCATCATCGCCGTAATGTTAATTGTCATTGCCGTCATGTTAATCGTCATGTATGTCATGTTATTCCTCATTAAAGTCATGTCAGTCATCATCACCATCATGTTAGCCGTCATCGCCGTCATGTTAGGTGTCATTTTTGTCATTTTGGTCCTCATTAAATTCATTTTAGTCATCATCGCCGTCATGTTAATTGCCGTTGCCATCATGTTAGTCGTCATCTATGTCATGTTATTCCTCATTAAAGTCATGTCAGTCATCATCACCATGACGTTAGCCGTCATCACCATCATGTTAGCCGTCATTGCCGTCATGTTAGGTGTCATCTTTGTCATTTTGGTCCTCATTAAATTAATTTTAGTCATCATTGCCGTCATGTTAGTCATCATCGCCGTAATGTTAATTGCCGTTGCCGTCATGTTAGTCGTCATCTATGTCATGTTATTTCTCATTAAAGTCATGTCAGTCATCATCACCATGACGTTAGCCGTCATCACCATCATGTTAGCCGTCATCGCCGTCATGTTAGTCGTCATCTACGTCATGTTATTCCTCATTAAAGTCATGTTAGCCGTCATCGCCGTCATGTTAGGTGTCATCTTCATCATATTGGTCACACTGTTCGTCTCTGTTGCTGTGATGTTCATCAGAGCCGCTGTAAGAGCCAGTCCACACGGCATGTCGCGCTTTCCTGCTGTTGTTCTGTTTTAACACAATCTGCAGAACTTGAGCACCAGAGCACTGATCCACTCGAGGTTATCAGAGGTACTGATGCATCACTGGAGGCATGATGTCATGGATCACATGATGTCAGCTTTGATGTTTGTTCTGTTCTCTACATTTATGTGAAGCGGAGTCAGAGATGATGAGTCAGACTGGTGTTGAGTCATTTCGAGTCGTGTGTGTGTGATGATATTTAGTTGCAGATGCAGGGGTGGGACGCGGTCACGCTGTGTTTAACACGCAGATGGAAAAGTCAATTTAGGATTGTTGAGAAAGCGCTTCAGTGATGCGTGGGCGATCTGCGCTATCGCACTCACGTTACCGCTAAAGCAAACAAGTGCGCAGTGAGAGACTCCAGCTCAGATCCTTCATGAATATGAGACACAGCAGGGAATGCTTATCCGTTTCAGTCCCCCCCCCCCCCCGGACCAGCGGCGTCATTCCTCAAGCCGGTTCTGTTTTAGTGCTATCTGAGTCAACAGTTACGCTTCTGTGATCAGAAGTACAGTAACAGTAACAGTTGATGTTAATTGATGTTAATATGCAGTCCAGGTAGTTATTATATGGAGTCCAGGTAGTTATTTAATGACCAGAGGTATAAAAAAACAGATGAGACGGCGCCAAAAAATATACTGAAGCAGTATTCATGCATTAGCAAGGCTGATTTAGCTAGCATAAGCTAAAAGTAACATATATTGTAGCAATAAAGATAAAGAAGGTTAAATCCTAATCTGGCGACGCTTCCATCTCCTGTCCCGCCCTCAGCTCCTCCCCCTGGGCATGGGGCAGTGGGATTGCTGCCTCGGTGGGCCTCTATTTAATAAGCGCTTGTCGCAGTTCCTGACTTTGAAATAAATATGAAATTACGCAACATGTAGAAAGGAGATAAATCAACAGAGCAACTTTCTGTCTCTCTTCTTGTCCCTTTCTGTTTTGTCTCTGTTTCTGTTTCCATATTCCTTCTCTTTCTCTCTCTCTCCTTATTTTTTCATTATCACTCCTTCCTTGTATCTCTATTTCTCATTAATGATCTTTTCTCTCTTTTATCAGCGATTGATTTTGCCTCTTTCTCTTTTTTTCATGTCTTATTTCTCTCCCTCATCAGTGAACTTTTCTGTCTCTCTTGATTTCTTTCTCTCTTTCTGTCCCTTTCTTTGCTTTGTCTCTTTTTTATTTCACTCTCTCTCTTTGTTTCTGTCTGTTTTTCTATCCATTGTCAGTCTTTCTCTCTTCCTCATGGTCATATTCTCTCCTGTTTCTCCATATTTCCCCGTCCCTCTCTCCTTATGTCTCTCTCTTTATCTCGCTCAATCCCTCTTCGTTTCACCCTCATCAGTGATCCTTTCTATCTCTCTTTTTCTCTCCTGCTTGCTGCTTTCCCTCTATTATGAGTGAACCTTTTCTCTCTCTGGATTTATTTTGCTTTTGTCTCTAGTTTTCTCTCTCTCTATATATATATTTTTCTATTTTTATCTATTTTGCTTTCTTTCTCATCCTTTCTGTCTCTCTCCATCATGCTTACATTGTATCTCTCTCTCTCTCTCTCTGTCTCTCTCGCTTCGCTGTCTCTCCTCATGTTCCCTAAGTGAGTAGATAATTAATGCTGTGTCCACTCCTTCTCTCTCCCCCTCTTTAATTAGCCGGTAGAAATGTTCAGATGAGACGACGCAGTGATGGACTTTACGTTCCGTCTGTCATCAGCGTCAGAACTTGGGCAGTAAACAGATCCGGTGACGCCGGCGCTCGTCCTCTCAGCGTCCTACAGAGAGCTTAGCTATAGGTGTGTAAGGATCATGTGATGACTTCTAAACCCCAGGTAGTGGAGCAGAGAGGAGCAGGAGAGGTTTAGGTGTACTCGATCAGTACGTCATCTGTACAGCTCTGGGGAAATTAAGTGCACCATAATACCTTTTCTGTTGTTCTTTTTTTTTTTTTAAAAGAACAACAGGAATTGCACCTTTTGGGTCACGAGGTCGCCCCTTGATTCTGATGCTAGCGTTAGTGATGAGGTTAGAGTTAGTGACCAGGTGATGAGTGCACAAGATCCTTGAGGAAATCTTCACAGTTCACTTCCTGTTGTGGTTCTCTTCAGATCCAACCTCTCGGAAACAAACGACTCTGACACGTTCGGGAAATTTTTTCGCTTTGTTCCTGAAGGTGTTCGCTCGCATCTGGACGACAGGTTTTGTTCACATCACAGCGTGTGTTAATCAGGGGTCGATCTCTCGTCTTGAAAAAAGAAAAAAAAAAGAAAAAACAGAAATATGAGGAAATAAAAAACAAATTCCTTAAAAAAAAACAAGAAAGAACGCAGGAACTTCTTGGCTTGTTTCCAAACGAGAGATAAACGAGACCCCGATTTCGTGACTTTAATAGAAATTAGGTTTGCGATTTGCAGCAGATGAAGCTGGCTGTTAAAAGTGCAGACGTTCTGGATGTGGAAACGATACGTGTAAACTATGTAATGGGAATGTTTCAGGACCAAGCTGGCTTTAATTTAACGGCCTGACGAAGCGCACGAGGAAACCTGTCTCCCCTTAGCTGTCTCACTGATTCATATGGATATAATTTCATCCATTTGGAACGCTCTGCGCTACCCCTCGCTCCTCCAGGGCATTTGGAACACGTCTCGATTAAAGTCACATGTTTCTCCCAGGTCTGGTCTTCCCTGGAAAATCCTCACTCTTGTCATTCAGCAGCAGGAACCCTGAGTTCATATTAATAAGCGTTTATACGCCGCTCTGATCAGCGAGACAACGAACAACACGAACCGTGTCGGAGAAAACATCCAATTTCAGTGTCACAGGAACTCGTGAGGAACTCGTTAGAAGTCTGTTCGCACTTCAGCTTTAAATAATTACACCTAATAACAGATTTAATGCTCCTGACAGCCTGAGGGTTCCAGCAGTGTTCACATAAACCTGGGTTCTCAGGGTAATGAGAACTGTGTGGGAACCGTCTAAAATCACCACATACTGTAGGAAGGAAGTTCTCTCCAACGCACTCTGCTGGGTTTAACTGGGCCATGATTTACAGTCTTAACACCGTAATAAAAAGGCTTATGATGGGTTCTTGAGTTCACACCTCTAGAGGAACCCATAAATGTTCTAAACCTTTTGAGACTTTCAATGTCTTTGTGTAACTTTAAAGGGTGTCTCTAGAGGTGTGAACCAAAGAACACTTTTACACAAAGAGCCTGATGGACTGCTTGATCCCGTATGCAAAGAGCTTTTTTTCTAAGCTTTTTAGTTTTTATCTTTTTAGAAGAACCCTTAACCATTCCACAAAGACCCTGAAAGTCTCAAAAGCTTTAGAAGATTTACAACTATTAATCATTCTTTAAATATTATCTATAAACCTTATGTGCTTTGTCTGTCTGAGGGACATTCAAAGGTTCTCTGTCTAGTGTTAACCTTCAGAACGGTTTCCATGTAGAACCAGTTTGTCTTGGCAATCTTTATATATAGATACACTACAACTGGGTGCTTTAATCAGATCTGGGTTCCAGTTATGAAACAGAATCTTCACAGGAGGCTAAGAACCTTTTATTGGTCAGTCCATCACTTCAAGAAAACTATTTCTAACTGAGATCCAGGAAGCTAAATATTAAACTCTGCTGGAGGTTCTAGGTACTAAGGAGTCGCAGGGGTTCTTGGCTTATAGAAAATAATTCTAGTTAGACTAGAATATAAAATATAAACATATTATCAATATCACTAATTCCCAACACTATAATCATATTTATGCATATAAACTGCTTCACAATTAACTCACATTTAGAGTTTATAAGCCATGATGTCATGCCCAAACCTGTCTAGTGACCCACTATACACTATCATGTATTGCACTATGTAGTGCGCAGAAATACCTAAGCACCCTTCCCTCCTCCCCTCGACAGTGTGTTCCAGACTTCATGTTATTCTTTCACTCGGTGTCCACACTGAGCCCATCAGGACATCTCCGAATCGGTCGTGTCTCATTTCCGCGGTTCGACTCGGTGCCTGTGCAGCCGTTAATCTGCTTGGACCAGAATGTCACTCGAAATGTTTATCGAAGGCCGTGAGGGCTGACCGTGGAGGGAACGCCGCCAAATACGCCTCGCTGTCGTCCACTCGGAGAGGTCATCCCTGCCTTCTTGGGCTTTCAGAGACAGAAGATAAACACGGCGAGGGATTTTATTGCGATTAACGCTTACTAAATGTTTTTCATAACCCTGTGAAGTCTCAGTCAGCTCCCTACTGGACTTCTAGGGCACTATGTAGGGAGGAGAAGACTATCATTTATATATTTTGTACTGTGGACGTTAGTCTGAGACTGAGTATTTGGTGCTCTATCATGTAACACTAAATTCCAAATAGACAGCTACATGTGGTTCCTCTATGTACTGTACAGTAGGTACACTACATACTGTAGGGCAAGACTCCTATATAGTGAACATAGGCCCATAGTGTGTCTCATAAAATTTGTACATAATGCACTTTCCAGACTAAAAGTCTTTCTTCTTACTCTATTTAGTGCATTTATAGAGGGGTTAACAAGGTGGAATATTAATATTAATATCACCTTAAGAATTAAAATTTTGTAATATCGCCTCCAGAACGAATTAAATCCGTACGGTGAGGCTCCGCTGTACATGTATATAAATCTATGACTAAAATTACACCATAAACACACTCGGCATGAAACAGGTATTTTTTTCTGCCTTTTTTTTAACGAAAAAATTTGAGCATTGTGTTTGAAATTTACTCATGAATCCTTCAAATATCGCTAAGAAAAAACTTTTTTTTAAAAACGTTATTAATATAATTATAACATTTATTCGATTCCCGGTTAGGCTCGATTCCCGTCTCTGTGTGCATGGAGTTTGCATGTTCTCCCCGTGCTTGGTGGGTTTC
>JAQMYI010000040.1:1580724-1591805 GCA_030014275.1 Clariallabes melas
CCCCCTACCCCAACCACACCCCTCTAACCACTACACCCCTACCCCAGTCTCCCCCCGTAACCACTACACCCCTACCACAGTCACACCCCTCCAATCACTACACCCCTTATCACACCCTCAATCCCTGTTCTCTGATTTATCTTTTATTTCTGAAGCTATGTACTAATTCTTTGCCGGTTATATTTGTGTGTGTGTGTGTGTATGTGTGTGTGTGTGTGTGACTTTATAAAGATACAGTGGAACAGTTCCCTGATATCCGGTTCCCTGATCTCTGGTTGACACCGCAGGGTCAAGGCTGCTGTTTTTATTTGTCTCTGGACCCCAATAAACACATAAAAGCTTCAGGGCTGTGCGGCGGCGCTTTAATGAGAGCTTACACACAAAGCTCAGAGTGAGAGAGTGAGAGGCCATGTTTATCCACTTCACCATCAGCACCTCAACACACACACACACACACACACACACATATATATATATATATATATATACACCCCACATATATACTCATATTCCCCACAAACACACCACATGCACACTTATACACACTCATACACTCACAACCAAACTCACCCAGGCTCATACACACTCAAACACTCACACACACATAAACATTGTACACATTACAAACATTGATATACTCACATACACACTTATACACACACACACACACACACACACACACACACACACACACACACGTGTATAGAAACGTGCATTTAAATGAACTTGTGATTTCAAGCTGGACGATTAGTCAGGACCGAGACTCTGCTGCTAAACAGTTACATAAGTGTGATGTAATAATGATGTTTGTACAGTATTTTCTATTCTTGTGTCGTTAATCTGTCGGAGAGAATAGGTGTTTAAAAATGCAAAGCTTCTGCCTTCATGATGACACAATATTTATGTAATATTCAATATTCCTGTAACATTTCTGTAAAATCGAACCAGACGCCCTAAATCCGGCGGAACAGGAGGACAAAACCTGTGCGTTAATCTGTTTCTCCATTGCAGTCTTACGGTGTTGCAGTGTGTGTGGTACATCCCTGTCCACATTCCACCCTTCCTGATAGGAAGCCTCCTGAGAAGATGAAAGCTCTTCCACTTACACGTGTATTAGCAGAGAAAACTCGCTTCACAACAGGAGGGAAATCTCAAATGAGCTTCTTTCACCTCAATGTATAGAGTTTAAAACACAAACTTCCTATATAAGAAGTTTAAGATGAAAAAAAAAAGCTTTGTATTAGGGGAAAATAGGAATGTGTGTGTGTGTGTGTGTGTGTAAACACAGTCCGTTTACACACAGCAGGGAGGAAAATAACGCAGTTGGATGCGCATGCACGAGCATTGATGAGTAAATATTGATCTCTGCTCTTCAGGAGGCGGCTAAATATTGAAACAGCTCCAGGAAGCCGCGGACCTTAAGGCCAAAGCGTCCGTGAGATCGATACGAAGAAGCGCGTGGCTGGTTACCCCTTTCCTCCTCCTCCTCCTCCTCCTCTGATTTATGCTAGCTGTGCTACGTAACCATGACGGACCCCTCATTATCCGTCTGCCAGCTGTTGCTCCGATACAAACGCTCTCCTTTTGTCCCGAGCGTCCTCAATCAGACCTGTCCGATCAACAATCTCCATAAAGGCTCAGGCACCAAGCAATTTGGCTCACACACGATCTGGAGGCGATGATACCATTTATAGAGGGAATTTACAGCCGAGTCACGTGACCCCGCGTATTCAGGCACATGTACAGCGTTGTAGATAACACATGATTCATGGGAAGGTAAGAAAACCACATGAACAATGGCGTGTGTTGTTCACTTTCACCAGCGAGGGCAATAAAAGCACTACAAAGGGGAAAAAAATTGAAATGGCGGAGGCAAGATATAACACTCTGGGGCTTTAACTCATGTTTCGCTCTAATGAGATACTAAAACGTGAAACTGTGTTTACAGGAACACACTTTACATCCATTCATCCATCCACTAATTATTTGCACTTATATTTCAGATTTCTGAAAACCGTATCGATATCATTGTCACATCACAAGCTTCACATGCTGTAGTGCATTATGGGATATTCTAGTGTAAACACAATAAACATCCCAATGCAGTCTAATGATTTATAAACAGAGCTACAAACTTTAATGCGTTCTCATGAGTCCTAATAACTATAATTGTTACAAACACATCTATAATTATATTTTAAAATATATGTTATCCCAACATCTTTAAAGTAATATCAAAGTAATAAAAGTGCAAATATATAAAATACAATTTTACACCTTAAACTAGAATATGGAATACACACGTCCTTAATGAGATGTTGTGTGAAATTACTCGGCCAAAACTTCCCTCATTATATCAGGTACACGTCCATGTCCTCAACACACCGTACTACACTACTATAGTATACACTCTATGGTGCCCTAAACACGCCGTACTACAGTACTATAGTATACACTCTACAGTGCCCCTAAACACACCGTACTACGGTACTATAGTGTACACTCTACAGTGCCCTAAACGCACCGTACTATAGTACTATAGTGTACACTCTACAGTGCCCTAAACGCACCGTACTACAGTACTACAGTGTACACTCTACAGTGCCCTAAACGCACCATACTACAGTACTATAGTTTACACTCTACGGTGCCCTAAACACACCGTACTACAGCACTACTGTGTACACTCTACAGTGGTCTAAACACACTGTACGACACACGGCAAGACTAGAGTTTCCCTAGCACCTGCACCGCAGACACCTTACCTTAACCTTAAGGCCTCCTGCGCCGATTGGTGCATACGGCAACAAGTGTTCTCCATTGTGTTCGATCAGCAGCCGCAGCTTCGGCTTCGTCCCATGTGAGGTCGACAGCTCTCAGGTCGTCCGCGAAGGTTCGCGGCAGACGCTTTGCCGATACAACACGTGACGTTCCGCGCTGTGTCCCCATCCGAGCTGATTACACTACCGAGGTGGGTGAATTCCATCACTTCTTCCACGTGCTGGCCATTGACGGTAACTGGGACCCGTGCATGTGCGTAGCCAACTCGCATAACTGTGGTCTTCTGGTCGCTTATTCTAAGCCCGGCGTTGGCCGACTGCTGTTTCAGGGTCGCGGTGAGGTTGTTGAGGGCGTTTTGGGTCGGACCGAGTAGGACGATGTCGTCAACGAAATCGAGATCGGCCAGAAACTGTCCATCGGCCCAGGTAACACCCAGCATCGCTTGGTCGATTGAATGACGGCCCACGAAATCGATAACCAGGAGAAAGAGCATCGGCGATAGAACACAACCCTGCCGTACCCCTGTTTCTATGTCGAAGAAGTCCGTCGTCCCCTCTTCTGTCCGCACGCAGCACTGGGAGCTGTGGTAAAGGTTGCAAAAAATATTGATGTAGCAGGCCATTATTACATACGTTCGGGCAATCTTCCACAAGATATCGCGGTGGATCGAGTCGAAGGACTTGACAAAGTCCGCGAAATTCAACGAAAGACGTTGCTGGTATTCAATCACCTGCTGGAGGACAAAGATTTGCTCAATGCAGGAACGGCTACTTCGGAAGCCGGTGACCAGCACGTGTTGAAGATCTTGAAGAGTTCGGGTGGAATCCCATCAATGCTGGCCGCTTTGCCACTCTTGAGGGTACGGATCGCCAGTTCCGCTTCTGCTGTAGTAATGGGATCGAGGCTGACGGGTAGATCAGGCGCGGGGGTGAGAATGCCAGGGTCAAAGACTGTGGTTGGCGCCGGTTGGTTGAGGACTTGCTGAAAGTGCTCAACCCAACGCCGGTCCTGCGCTTCTTGCGTAAGAAGTTGCTTGCCGTCTCGGTCTTTGATCGGCACCCCTCGTCCTGTAACGGAGCCGGCGAGCTCTCGAATTATGCAGTAGAGCATCCGCGAGTTGTTTCGGTTTGCTGCTTCCTGCGCCTCGACACCCTTGCAGTCTATCCACTCGCGTTTGTCTCGTCGGCAACTTCGTTTGACTCAATGGTCCAGGTCGCTGTACCTCGCCTCTGTTGCTTGGCGAGTCGCATCATCATGCACCGCAGACAAGAACTATAATAATTGTTTTATTGTGAGTTTGTGGATAACATGAGCAGCCCATAATTATATTCCACTTTCATTTGATCTGGATCTAGATTTGGCCTTGAACTTGGCCTAGAAGACTTGATCTCCTCCACTGGTCCTGGTTACTAAGGTAAGTCGTGGTGATACAGGTGTTACAATTACAGTATACCTGTCCTAGATTTCCCAGCACTGTCCCTTTTAATATATTTTTATATGCCAATTCTCAGGACATGTAATTTCCTGTTTTTATGTTGCTGATTTTATAATCCAGCTATATTTTATATAGTTGCAAGTCAAAACAGGACTTTTTATTGCACTAAAAAACAGAACACACTTCTGAGAGTAAAATCTCCCTTTTTCCCCTGATACACTAATGCACTGATCCCAGTGTTTCACTAGTGCTTGGACACCATCTAGGTAGAAAGTTTTTCAGTATAACCAGAGTCATGATCAGGCTGCCTGTCTGATTCACATCTTAAACGCCGGCCTCCCAGGAACTCCCTTAATGGCACAAACATGTGGAAATGTTTTGGATCGTGATCAGGACTGTATGACTGTATGCCAATAACTCCCAGCTGAGTTCCTGTAATGTGCAAGTGGTGCTGGTGAATGATTGTGAGTACAGTTCACACAGACAGACGAGTCTCTTCCGCAAGTTGGCGAAACGTTATCCATCGATTTCCAAGGATCAGGCGTTCCACTCGCTGAATGCTCACGGGAACGACTGCAGTGGGCTCCGAGCCACCTCGCCCGAAATCGTCATTCACAGACGTATGGCCTTCTTGAAAACGCTCGCACTGTTCACATGTTTTACCGCAGCTAAGAGTCTCATCACCGTACTGTCACTTCTCCACCTTCACTCAGAAATGGTATAACCATCAGACAAGCTATCCAGAAGTGATTCTTAACAAATCACAAATCCTCAAAAATGATGTCTCTAAGAGACGGTCAGTCTTTTTCTCTGCACGAGTCATAAAAGTGTCAACCCTAATTATACACCGCAGTGAAAATACCTGTAACCTGAACACATTCACTCCTGTGAAGAAAATTAAGAACTTACCTCATGCGACCTGTTCGGCAGGAAGTTACATCATCCAATATTTAAGTTGATCTTGAGATTTGTGTTATCCAGATTACAGATTCCAAAGTAGTTTAGAAAAATAAATTTAAAGCAAAACATTAGAATTAGTGTGGATATGAGTTTATCACACGTTTGTGTGTTTGATGGTTTTATGCTCATATTCTGTGCTCATTAAAAAGGTTAAACGCAGGAGACACTATGCAGGAAAGAACACTGTTGTGTGATGCGAGGCAACACAGTTTGAACGGTTACATTCATTTAATGTTAAATAAATATTGTTTCATTTTAAGAATAAAACAGCTGAATGTCACCGCAGTCATCAAGTCAAACAGAGAAAGTTGAAACAGACAGTGGAGAGGACTGTCTGGCTTTGCCCACGCTCTGTCTCGCTTTTTATCAGGTCCCAACCTTAACGTTTAAAATACCTCCCGAAGGGAAATAAACACGATTTAGCCCAGTGAAGACATCTGCCCTCTGGAGAAAGGGATGAAAAAACAGGATGTGTTTAAACAGCTGTTGGGTTACTCTCTAGTTTTTTTGAAGGTTGTGAGAGACGAGCGCTGAAAAAACACGGTGGCTGGAGATGTGGCCCGGAGGTCAGACATAAAACTAATGATAATAATCAGTTTCTTGATTTGCGAGAAAAAGCACAAAGATGTGGTCAAAGAACAGAAACGGAAAAGCGCTCTTGATCTTAAGGCTGCTATGGGAGGCGTCACTGTGTCAATCAAAGTCGACAGCCAATCGTGTGATATAGTGTACGCGGAAGAGGGTGGATGGTGCCTTCCTCAAAGTGTCCAGCTGCACCCTGACCTACCTGGTACGGGCAGCAGGTTAAAATCTCAGCGGAAGCACGTGCTAAACCTCTCACGACGCGGCTCGTAGCTGTCACTCAGAAAAGGAATAAACGACGTGTACAGGACGACACGCTTTCCCGCCAGCAAAGGTCGCAATTTCATTGACGTTTGTGTGACCTCTGAGATTCTCAAAACACTAACTGATGCTTTGTTAATTCCTCAACTCTTCCTCGTTTGGCTCCTGACCTGGAAATCATTCTGGGGATCAAATCAAATACACTGCCGGTACCTCGGTATACGAGTTTAATCTGTTTCGAAGGCGAGTTCTCAAGGTGAAATTTCAGATTGTGAAATGCATTGTCCCATAGGAAATAATGTAAATGCAGATAATCCGTTCCAGCCTCCCAAAAATATTACCAATATTACCAATTTCCGACACTATAATCATATTTTTTGCATATAAAAACAATCAAAACATTTAGTAAAGACATGTAAATTAAGTAAATTATGAAATAAACATACATTAAACCACACTTATCCTTAATTTATGATTTCACTTGGCACAGGGGACTTTAAGAACCAAACTTAAAGTGGCTGACTTTTCTTCTTGATACCGTCCATAATAACATTCTTAGGACCCCGTGGTGCTGTGTCTTCACTAAATCAAAAAAAAAAAAAAACACAAAAAATATGTAAACTTTCTTTTCTTGGCTTCCCACCGACACAAACAAGTTTTGATCGGCGACCAGACGACGCACACTCGGAAGTCCGTGCAACCGGCTTGTCGCTCATATGCCGAAAATGCTACGTATGCCAAGGCTAATTTCTTGCAAAGTTTTAGTTCTTAAGCCGAAAATCTGCAAGGTGCCCCATTCATATGCCGAGGTACCACTGTATACACTTAACAGATTTGAGAAATGCTATTATTAATTAACTAATAAAATAGATACTTTAAAGGTCACATATTTTGCTTCTTGTTTGGACTCCTCCTCCAAACCTGCTGTTTCAGTGTCGTCGTCCCCAGAGAACGGCAGAGCTGAGCACCAAGTCAGGGTAGGGGTGTTTCCTTTTATATCAGGAACCATTAGTTTGGGGAATCTACATGGCTTGTTTAAATACAAATTGACAAAAAGGATTTTTTTTTGTTGTTTTTTTGTACAAGTGAATTTTGTATAACATGTACTTCAGTAAACAAGAACATCTCAGTTGGTCTGTATCTATCTGTCTGTTCTTGATTCCTTCCATTCATGTTTCTTTTCTCTACTACCTCAGAGGCAGGAGCTGGGAAACAAAAATGTGAAGCAAGAGTAAGAGAAGCGTTCCTATTCATCATTCCCTTTTTTTTTGGATTAGATGTTTTTCAAACACTTTCTGTTTTTTTAATTGCTGCCTTGTTTATCATTCTGGATACCGGCCAGTGTTTTATAATGATATAATGGTAAATAAAGTTTTTTATGCCTAAAGCGAGAGTTGCATGAAGATAAAAAGACCTTCAGGACATTACAAACTTGCAGACTCGTATCGACTGCGGCATGTTAACGTTCCAAGGGTAAGGCGTGGTCACAATAAAGGCCACAGAAATCGTTTTCATTGGACGACGTGAGACAAATGAATCACCACCTCATTCACCCACCTCACCGATTCTTCCTTTGAGTCCTTTTAAACACCAAGCAGCTTAAAACTTTGCTTGTACACCAATAGATGTTTATGAGGTCCTGTACCTCTAAATTACGAGGAGTCGAATCGGCGCAAAAGTCGAACGGATTTGACGGATTTGAGCCTGCAAATAAATCGGACTTGTGTTTGGTTCAGGATCACATATGCAATTGGCAGAAATTTGAATTAAAAAGATCAGATTCTATGTGGTTTGTGCGGCGCTGTTCTTACTAGTACAAAAAAAAACTGATCTAATTCACAAACAAGCAAATAAACCAGATTTGGTCAACTTTCACCCACAGTGTGAACACGGCCTAAAGCTGAATTTGCAGTAGGGTAGGTTTTTGAAATACACTGTAATAAAAATTACTACAATAGTTTGCGTAAAACTTTGCCATGTTCTTAGTGTGTTATACCGTACAACACAACTAAAGGTTACGCGTTTTTTTAACTAGCTAATGTTACTGCAGCTAGCAGGATGATTCGACTAGCCTTATTACAAACTGAGGTTTGAGATTTGTCAGCTGGAGATACTGGTTAAAAAGTGTCCTCATAGCTAGTTACGCCCATGTTAGCATAGTTAGCATAACAGTTTTCATAACCCACTTTGACTAGCTCTACTTTAGAGTCAAGTCTTATGAGTGGTAGTAAGATTTCAGGGTGAAGTGTTTCCTGAGCGCAGGCTTGCGATGAGACTGTCACTCAGATGGGTGTAGGCGTGCGGCTGCGTAGGCTAACGGAGGCAAAACAATTCAAACTTTTCTCTCCGAACGCTCCATTTCGGAGGCCTTAATGTGTGGGTTTCTGTCCCGTATCCGTGTCAGTCATTATTATTTTTCCCATTGACATGCATATCTAATCCATCGCTCCTCATCCAGCCCTCGCAGTGCGCCGCTTTCATGTGGAACGCAGACGAAACTTTTTTTTTTTCCCCTCTCCGCGCTCGCCAGAGGATCCGTCTCACTCTCTCTTTCCCGCCCAAACACTCGGCGCAGCCAATTACAGAGCGAACTGACGAGTGTTTCCGCGTTCACCTGACAATCCCTCCCACTCGTTTTTCAACAAAATCAAAATGGATGGAAGGCGCGGGGGCGATGTGTTGAGAGCCGGAGGTGTAAAGCGCAGCCTATCCTGCTCGTTAGCATTGACGTGTTGTCTCGGGGCTGATTTGCGCGTCTCCCACGTTTTCCCTGATGATTCACGATTCCGAGCTCATATGATCATTACATGTACCGTCCAATGACAGATCGTAATGACGTGTCATAATGATGTGTAATAATACTCCTCGGCTACGTTTGAGTTTTGACTTCACTGGGATAAAAGAAGAAAGCATGACTTCGTAAAACTATTATAGCACATGCTAATGCTCGCGAGACCTGAATTAAACACTTGTGCGATGCAGTTCTGTTTCCTATGGGGACGTTTCACAATAAAGGCCACGGAAATCGTTTTCATGAACTGAAATATGTGCTGTTTTGTTTTTTATATGAAACCAGTGTTCACATAAAAGCAGCAGGATTATCTGTTTCTCAATCGTACAAAACAAGACAGCAGATATTATGAGCTTCATCTTTCACTAATTATACAGGCGGGTTTTGAAAAAAGTCATCCAAAGGCCACGTTGCTCTAAACGTCTGATATTTCAAACTGCACTTGAGTTTGGCGTAAAAAAAAAAAAAAAAAGGTTACAGCTGATACAAAGCGCTAACACTGGAGACTCCTTCTATAAATGTTCCTGCGAAAGAGCTGTTACTATGGAAACGACAGCACATCAGCACGATCGCATGAATATAAACCTGCGCTACGGACAGAGCTGCTGTTATGATTAGTTACATGATCACACACTTACATCCCTCCTTTTGCTCCTCGGGGCTACACGAGGCCTCGGTGTCCACCAGCAGCCCCGACACGCTGAACCTCTTTTTCCCAGAATCTTCAGCTCCTTTTAGAGCACCAGGAGACCCGGAGGACAGCTGGTTGACCCCGAATTCGAATTCCTTCACATCAGCAACGGTGTAGCGCAGACGAGGCGACGTGTCCAGCTCCGGGCCTCCCTTCAACCTCTTTGTGGGCAGGAAGGCGGAATGATAAATCCCTGCGTCTCTGTCCTCGTTTGTGGAAGAGAAAGGCCGGAACGCTCCCACCGCTCCATGTCCGAGCATGCTCAGTGGAGCCGGGGTGAACTGCGGGTGCAGGTGGAGCAGCGAGGCGGGGAAGTCTCGGGGCGTGAAGCCTGCCTGCCTCTGGTACACAGAGGAAAAGGTGTAGGAGCCGCCAGGGAAGGGGAGGTGTAGGTCTTTTTCCAGGGAGACTGGAACACCAAACGGACGTGAGGTCTGGCAGGGGACGACAGACGGGTCGCGATCGGACTCAGGCGTGGACGCCAGGACCATGAGGGCAGGAGACGACATGGAACTCGGCACGTATGAGGAGCTCTCCAACTTAAAAGCAGTACAGTGGAGGTCCATTTCTGCTCTAATGAATAGAGAGACAGAGAGAGAGAGACAGATAGACAGAGAGACGTCTACATGTGGATCATCCCCTCATCTGTGGGAAAAAAACAACAGTAACATACGATAAGATGATAAGATAAGATAAGATGAGATAAGATGAGATAAGTCTTTATGGATTAAGTGTCTACACAGAGTGTAAAACAAAACTACACACAGCATAACACAACTACGAACAGTTTAACACAGTACACATAACTATAACTACCCACAGAATAAAACAAAACTAAACAAAATGTAACACACAACTACACACAGTGTACTACACAACTATGCGCAGTGTAACACAACTAACATTATACAGTTATTATTATTATTATTATTATTCTTGAGGTGTAAATAAGCTGAAATGTTCTACAGTTATACAGATACATGTCTGATATCAAACCTTTAAGTAATAATAATAACAATAATAATAATCATAAAGATAATATAATAATATGGGCGGATGAGCGCTGCACGATGAGTTTGAAGATGAGAGAGAAATAAAGAATATGAATAAATATAAATTTTATAAAGTTTCCTGCAGTGTAAAAGTAGAATAAAAAATATGATGAGTCACAAATTTTTAGCCGTTTAGTTTCACCTCCTGCAGTTTTAGTGTCTCTGCTCGCTCGACTTTTTACTGCTCTGTATATCTCCACTTTATTACTGCAGCTCCTCCAACATCTCCACCTCATCACATAACACTTCCTCTAACATCTCCATCTCCTCACACTACACCTCCACAAACATCTCCATCTCCTCACACTACACCTCCACAAACATCTCCATCTCCTCACACTACACCTCCTCTAACATCTCCATCTCCTCACACTACACCTCCTCTAACATCTCCATCTCCTCACACTACACCTCCTCTAACATCTCCATCTCCTCACACTACACCTCCTCTAACATCTCCATCTCCTCACACTACACCTCCTCTAACATCTCCATCTCCTCACACTACACCTCCTCTAACATCTCCAT